>QLTV01002530.1:2056898-2073043 GCA_003457575.1 Thermophis baileyi
CTGCCTTTTGGGGAAAAAGCCATTTTGGTCCGTATGAATAAATTGATTTAAAAATCTTTTCCATCGTTCTGCCATTATTGACGCAAATATTTTATAATCTGAGTTTAATAAAGATATTGGTCTATAATTTTTTACTTGTTGCAAATCTGCCTCCTCTTTCGGTATCAGAGTTATATATGCTTCAGTCCATGATTCAGGTATTTTTGCTTCTATTAACAAACCATTAAAGACTTCCAACATCGGTTGACTCAGAACTTCTTGCAATTCCTTATACAGTTCCGCTGGAATCCCGTCTGGCCCTGGTGTTTTCCCATTCTTTTGCCTCTTAATTGCTTCTGTCAATTCCATCATTGATATTCGTTCCTCAAATGTACTTCCTCATCTTTCGGTATCAAAGTTATATATGCTTCCGTCCATGATTCAAGTATTTTTGCTTCTATCAGCAAATCATTAAACACTTCCAACATCGGTTGACTCAGAATTTCTTGCAATTCCTTATACAGTTCCGCTGGGATCCCGTCTGGCCCTGGTGTTTTCCCATTCTTTTGCCTCTTAATTGCTTCTGTCAATTCCATCATTGATATTCGTTCCTCAAATGTAATCTTAAATGTTTCGGGTAGTTTAGGTATTTCTGCTTTTTCTATGTATTGTTTTATCTTTTCTTCTGATATCTGCACTTATTAATAGTAAACAGAAAACATTTTCACAAAGGTCTGGTTCATGTGTACAATATATTTCCAATTAAAACATTTTCACACAAAAATTAATCTTTCAAAATAACTGTCCCCTTCCATTTTAAACTTTCTTATATCAGCTCCTTGCCAAGCTTTTTGCGAAAAAATAAATAAATAAAAAATAAGCCATTAAAGCTCTTCCTTCCGTTGTAATCCCCCCCCAAAAAAATTATAACTCACCAAACAGAATCTTACCCCATCACTTAGAAAATATCTCTTTAGCTATAAATTAATTACATGCTGATTGTGATTCCCCGGCTCCTGCAGTCATGAGAAGCAGCTATCCAGAGTGCAAATGGGTGATCGCATGATCTCTCATTTATCCAGAAAGATTTGTGCCTGCTGAACTCTGCTGATCTGGCTGCTGATCTACATTGTATTGCCATCCCTGCTCTTTCCTCACGATCCTCACCAGATGCTCAGCGTTAATTTATGCATATTGTCCCAACAATAAATTCAAATACACTTAATGTGGTTTAAGTGTGCATAGGATTTAAATTTATATACTACATCAACATCTTCTATCTGCTTTAATTTTAAACCTTTTATCAGACCCAGGTTTATTGCCAGTCATATTTTCAAACAAAACAATTAAGAGTTTTCTGCTAGCCATTTTTAAACAGGAGAATATGCTGATTAAACATTGAATTTGTTTGAATTTGTGCATGTAGTTTGCTAAGGTTTCTGGAGTGGGCATGGTGAGGAAAATTCAATATTCAATCCAAAATTTTATCTTTTGTTCTTCTTCCCTTTCCCCCCTTTTCTTCGTCTCCTTTTTTGGGGTGGGTGGGAAACAAAGGTTTGGTTTAAAAATAGAAGAGCTAAATTTCGAAAGAAGCAACGCAGCCTGCAGAAAGAACAGCTACAGAAGCAGAAAGACTCAGAGGCCAATCACAGTGAAGGCAAAGCAGACACTCCCGTGTTAGAAGCACCAACTCCAACTCCTGATGCAGACAAGTCTCTGAGCTTGCCAAGGGAGGTAAATGCAGAGCTCAGCCTGACTCTCTCGGAGCATTCAGCCAGCGAGTCAGCAGCCGAGGACCAGACAGACAAAGAGGAAGAATTCAAGATCTCCCTGGAGGAGAACAAGGAAGACAAAAGCCCTGGAGGGGAAAACAAGGTGCTGAACAGTAAGAGGGCAAGTCCAAAAGCAGGTGAGAAGAAAACCAATTCCCTTTGCTAAGACTTTTTTTATCTCAAAATCCATGTTAGATTAAAGCGTGCAAATTTCCAGATCTCTTAACAATGTAAAAGATGTTTTTTTTTAAAAAAAAGATGTTGAGGGTAGAGAAGGGAAACACAACAAGGAAAAGGTCAGAAAATACTGAGAACATTAAAAACCCTTTAAAATAATCACACCGAACCATTTCAGTCACTTACAGGCGGATTATTTCAAAAGGGAATTTTTGTCTCTGAAGAAAAGTGGCCTAAACATTTCCCATAGTTTGCTTCTTTTTCTCTTGAGTTATTCAGTTACCTCACATTCATTATTTCATTCACTGAGTCAGGCAGAACAATGCGAATGAAGCAATGTGGCTGCTTTGTTTTTTTGGAACCTGGGCTAGCTAGGAGGTTGTTTCACAAATCCTCAATATTCTCCAAGCATTGTTATGACTCTGAAGTTGACAATTTTTACCTAAACATCAAACTGAGCAAGCATCAATTTAATCTGGTAACAAACTGTTAAGTGTGAAGGTATTGTCAAAGAAGACTACTATTAACCCAGATCTTGGAATCACAAAGTTACAGCTTTATATTGTAAAAAATCATGGAAGACCTTTGCAGGTTTAGAGCAATTTCCCCAAATATGACAGGCCGATGGGATATGTACAGCATTCTCAGCTATTTCCTACAAGCAGAAGCCCTGCATCCATCTTAGTGTGACTACAATGCAGGTTCACATTCAGCTTTTGCTTTAATGAATGCAAGGCTAACATTTCACACAAGTGATGATTCATTCTTGGATGAGTTCAATCCAGGCACATATGAAGCTATATGGCAAATATTTAAAGACTAAATGCTTGGTGCCAAATATTGAGGTTGCCTGTATGGAAAGTTGGTGTTACCATCACTTTGTTGTCACATAACAATCTGGCAAAGGAGTGATGTAGTAACACTGAGCATGACAGCAATAAAGGAAACAGAAGTGTTATAAATGGCTGCTATGTAAATGTTGGCCTTAGACTTAGATCAGACAATATTATTTTCTCCTCTTTCGAACTTCTGCTTTATGGTTGCTAAAGAAATCTTCTAACATCTTCTAACCCAGGTCTCTAAGCTTGTCTCTATGCTTAGAAACATACGGTATGCATGTTTTAATGTGTGTTGTAACTCCCTACCTCTGGATGAAATTTGTGGTATATAAAGCAAACAAGTGTTTTTGCATTTGTATGAAAGGAAAAGCAAATCACTGTTCCTTAAGATATCATATTTTATCTGGATCAGAATTACTAAGAATAATTGGCAGGGTTTTAGACAAGAATGTGTCCAGTGGCATCTGAAATTCTAGGACCCAAGGTCTTTTACATGAAAGAGGGAGCTGTGGATTTTCAGAGGTTGCTAAGTACATCCCCTTACATCTCTTGGCATTCTGAGTTCTGTCTGGGGCTGCTGGCAGTTATGGAGAAGCAACGGAAAGGCCATGGGTTCCCTTCCCATGGTTTACACAAATCATGTTTTCAAGCATGGCGTTACAGCCATCATTCTTTCTCCCGTACCCCGCTGCACAGAGTTTGAGACCTCTTTTAAAAATCCCAATGCAATTTATTCCTTCCAGGTCGGAGTTTAAGTCTTCATTGACTTGATTTTGTTGTGTTTAACAATGCAGAATCCCCTGTCGGCACTGCTGCCACTGCATCCTCCAGCAGCGGCATGTCTCAGGCGCATTCCTATTCGTCTTCTCCTCTCAGCCTCTTCCGCCTTCAAGAGCAGTTCCGCCAACACATGGCAGCTACCAATAACTTGGTCCATTATTCGTCCTTCGAAATGGGAAACCCTTCCTCCATGCCGTATTTGGGCATGAATGTCAACATGGCACCCCTAAGCTCGCTGCATTGCCAGTCTTATTACCAGTCCCTCTCTCACGCCCAGCAAGTGTGGTCCTCTCCAATTCTCCAGGCATCTTCCTCTCTTCCCAGCCTGAACAGTAAAACAACCAGTATTGAGAATCTTCGGCTGCGAGCAAAGCAACACGCTGCCTCTTTGGGACTGGATACTTTACCAAACTGAGGGCCTAGCCAAACTCCAGCAAAAGCCTGATAAACAGATGGCTTCAAGGAAACGCCCAAGTCTCTGCCACTGGAGAGAAGGATTTCTGATGTAGAGCCTACTACTTTCAATTTTGTCCCCATTAAGGTGCTCCCATTTGTGGGGAAGGGTTGACAGAAGTCGTGTGGAGACCACATCTGGCATTACCTCTGCCTCTTTGCACTGGCCAATTTAAAAAAAAAATAGCCTACAGAAAGGTGTTTTAAAATGTGAAATTGTCTTCAGAACTGTGAGTCAAATATGAACTATTTGGGAACGTTGTTGTTATTATTCTATGTGTTGAGAGCTTTGCTTTTATTTGGGGCGGGAGCAGAACCGGGAAGAGGAAGTCCCACTTCAAACTGTACATAGTCTACATGTTCTTTCACTTGTGTGTTAATATCAGTGTTGCCTTACGCAGAATTGTGGAATACCCCTCCTTCCATTTTCTTTTGCCTTTGATACTTATTCAGTAGATGGAATCAATACTGTCATTACAACAACAGCAGCAAAACCAGAGGAAAGAGAGCAAATTCTTTATCAGCTGGTTTTACACAATCAGTAGTCCTAATGCAGCTGAACAAAAATAGTTCTGAAACTCCAGTGCCACTTTTCGCTGTATGTTATGAACACCAGGATATAATTAAGAATTGATTCCTGGTTAAGCACTTCCAGTCGGACAGGTTCAGATTTTTCTTTGAAGCACTTCCTCAGATAAAATGGCTGAAAGCCCTACTAATTTTTCTGTACAAATTCCAAAGACTATTACCCACGTTCTTTCTCTCTTCTGCTAAGATACATCATTTTCTATTTGTATGTTTGTGCAACTTCGAAACTGAAAAAACAGTTATGCAATGATGTGCTTTATCTGCCAGGTCTTTTCTATATTAGTTGCATGCAAAGTCAAGGCAAGAGATGTTGGCACCCTTCCACTGGGCAGTGCATGGCACCTTTCTCCTGCCACCCAGGCAAAGTGCCCTGTATTGTGTCTAATAAATTTGTTTGGTGTTGGAGACAATAAATCCCAAAGGCCCCTTTCATCCGTTCTGTAATAATAGTAATAGATTTCATCACCAACTATCTGCTGACATTTTATACCATCTCAGTCTGGTTAATGGTGGAGCTAGTCATTACATCTGTGCTCTAATTCATACTATGATATTCCAAATGTGTCCTCACACCCAAGAAGATTGCCTGCAATATCATAGTGCTTTGTGCGGTTTATTTCGGAGTGGTACATCAACATCAGAAATGCTCTTAAGAAAACGTTAAAAACTTCTGCTCTATATATGATGCTTTTCATTACCGAGTCTCACAATTTACATAAGTTGTAACTGGCCTAAGTCCTCCTGACTTTGATGACTCTAAATGATTTGGGGGTCAATTCAAATCCAAACAATGAATTTCTTTAGACTGGGTCAACAAAAGTACTTTTTGTAAGACAATAATTCTGTAGAACTAGGTCAGGATGTAAGTGTAGATAGATTATGATGTTCACCCTAACTAACATCAAATATATCGAACAGAAGAACACTTATTACTTTCAATTTGGAAGACAATGGTTAACATTCACTTTTATGTTTTAAAATATCTATCTGATATTTACAAGCAAGGCCATGGATTCATTCTGTTTAAAAGAATATTTCTTAAATGCCTACAAAGTAGTTCTCTCCAGATTTGTTAGATTTCAGTTCAAGTCTTTCTGGCTATGAATTATAAAAGTTACTGTAGCTCAATATTTCTGGAATGCAACCAGGTTGAGGAAGGCAGAGATTAAATAGTGCAAAAGTGAACATAAGACACTGAGAGTTTAAGAAGTGGGGGAAATCAAAGTAATATTAAAAAGTTATAAGGAAGATGCTACAATGAAATTTATCTTTCATATAAATTAATTTCCTGTTAGAAGACATAGTGCAAATACATGGAAAAAACATCTTCCAGATTTTTTTCCCCCAGTTTGGTTTGTAATGCCTATGGCTAAATAGAAGAGAAATCTTACAATGAAAGATTCTCATTTTAAAATATTATTGCCTAAAGTCTGTAGGTACTTAAGAAATTAGCAAACTTATTTTAGAACTTTTATTTTCTATAAATGAAACACTTTCCTATGATTTCTTTCCCCTAAGGGTTGCAAAGCTTCTTCTGGTAAAATTTAGACTTGCTCAATCCAGGTTTGATTTTGAAGTTTGCAAGCATACCTGTTTTGTTGAGTACAAAACTTTCATTATTGTCATAATTTTTTTTGTACGCTACTTATGTATCTTCAAAAGTTAAGTTCATACATTCTGCAAAACCCCCCTCCCCATTTTTCATTCAGCAACATAATGCATACAGACATATACAAAGTTTTTACATCTTGTAATTACTGAAGTATTTAATTATCCTCTTATGTCAAGGGCTTTGTAATTAAACTGAGCAAAAATTCTGTTGCTCTGAAAGCTTTCATTGAATAAAAATGTTCAGTTAACACAGAACACGCCACTCTCAAAATTACTTTAGCATTTCTCAGATTCAGTGCAGTAAAATTTTGATTTTGACGGAGAAAAATAAACAGTAAAAAGAAAAATTAATGAATCGTAATGTAAATCAGTCTTTCCAAAAAATGGATTTTATATATATGACCAACTGCCTATGTCACAATCTGGTTAATAAAATAATATGTTGTACCTTTTAAACATATGTGAAGCATACATGAATGGAATCACAGATTTTGAATCTAAAATTATATTCTTAATTTCTTCAGAGCAGTTCTCATACACAGTTTCGAAGCTCCATTTTGAAACTGAACTGGGCAGTACTCTGAATATTTGATCCAAATTTAAGCCCTAGGAATTCTCTCTACACCATTTATGTATCTGAAGTCTAACCAGGTTTTGAAAACAAATTGTGTTAAAATACAACCATGTTCATACTAATAGGTAAGGAAAAAAAGTTCTTAAGTTGTAGGGTATCCTTTTCAGGTGCTTCAGGAGATTATTCATTTCCCATTATAGGGGAACATATTGTACTGTAATTTACTTTGCAAGGACTGCATGCAAAAGATAGCTGGAACCCCTGAAAAAGTGCGGGTGACAAAAGTAAGAATCTCATCATCTGCATTCAAATCAAGCTGTTCATTCTCTTATATAACCAATGGCTTCCACTCCATGAAGATATAATTAGCCTGGGCAGAGGTGAAGGAAGCTTTCCATTAAGTACAAGAATCTCTCTCTGACCTTCCATATCACATACACAAACGTCTTAGAGGCTGAAAGCCAGAAGCTGGGAACAAAACTAAGCTATAACCCGTATCCCTGAAATATTAGTTTTTATATGCAGATACCTGGTGAACTCCCTTTTGCAGTCTGAAGCAATTAAATTAACTTTTTATTTGACACCTTCTCCTGAACATTTTCACACCGAGGCTATGGAGAATGTTCCAGATATTTTTAAGCTTTGAACATATCTGCACTTACTGTTTAAGCTGCTCCTGTCCTTTGTTCCTATCTAAATCAGCCTAGGTGAAACATATCTGGACTGAGACAGTTTGGCCATTGTTTACAAGGAAGATTAGACTGCAGGCTATTGTGACCTTAAATTGGACATTTCCATGTTGTTGTGCACTCCTACCATTTCATTGAAGGAAAGCAATTGCCAATCACTCCATCTTTCTGTGCATTTTCATGTCTGCACATAGATAGATACATAGATACATACAAATAAATATGTTTTTGTATATGTATATGCACACACACAAATATAAATACATATATAAATTTATATGTATATAAATTGTATAAATAATCAAAATGCACATATAACTAGATTCAACACCCAGCTTCCAAAATAAAATTCCTTCCTTGCCAACTGTTTTACACTATGGTGTTTAAAAAAGGTTGCTGTTTCATAACCCAGCAAAATGTTTTTGTCATTATTCTCTTTCCTTGCTAGCTGAGGGCTTTAAAAATAATAGCACAGAGTTTCACTGTTTCATTATTCTTTTTCAATCCCTGGAGATAAATGAGAGAGAGAATAAAAAAGAACCATTGTAGCTATCTAAAAGAAAGACATTGGTAATTAAAAACACACACATTTCTAATGGGTTTGGAACCAGCAACCTCTTATTTACCAAGCCAAGCTTTTAACCACCATGCTATCTGACTGGCACTGCTGGAAGTGATGTCTTTGATCAGGGCAAGTATTGTTTCAATTTGGAGGCATTTGTTTTCCTTTGCAAAGTAGCAAATGAACTGCTGGGGTTAGTCTACAAGGAATAAAAAGCCCTCCAGTTGAAACAGACAAGAGAACTTGGATGACATAAGAGGAAAAGGCTACTTTCAAACCATAGCAGGAAAAGCCCCCTTGAGGTTCAAGGATGGAGGTGAATAAAGGCTGACATTATCCAGTTCTGACCTCAAAATGTTTGCTGTCCCATTGTGGGAATAAGCCATTGTGGGACAGTGGCCCCCAACCTTTTGGGCACCAGGGACCGGTTCCGTGGAGAAAGGTTTTTCCGCGGACTGGAGAGGGCGTGGTTTTGTGGGTTGCTTGCATCCTGCAGATGGGGCTTCGCTTGTTTGCGGAGCCCAGTTGCTGGCATGGTGTGGACTGGTGCAGGTACACGGACCAGATGTTGGGGACTCCTGCCTTACAACTCCCAGTATCCTGTAGCTGACAGAAGTGATAGTTCAGTAGCAACTGGAGGGCTACAGGATTCCTATCCCCTCATATACTAAGCCCACATATAGATGAACGGTGAACTGAAATGACTGAAGATATTGTGTTTCAAATATATTCTCCTTCGATAAAAGAGACTACGATCCTTTCTGATCCAAAGTTGTAAACTGGGCGTTATCAAACTTTTTCGGAGTATGTAATCTGTTAGCTGAAAGAAATATTTGCATACCTAGAACTCCTGAATAGGAAGTAAAGCTTTAGTGATAAAAGACTTTCTGTGTTCAAGTGAATTTCCCCCCTATTTTTTTTTGCTTAGTTTCTTGTGTAATCTCATCAAGTTCTTGTGGAACCCTAAGATTTTGCAAAACAGAGTTTGAAAAATCCTGAGGTCAATCAGGTCTATCTCCTAAAAGTCGAAGATCTGTTAAAACTTCCTGAAGCTACTTTGTACAGTTATATGTAAGGTACAGAACTAAACAAATATCCTGCTCTGGTGGTAAGTGGGAACTGCCTCTGGAGTTTGTATTCACTGAATAAACTAAAGTGCAAATTTCATCAAACTCCATATTGATTTTATAAAATAGTTATATATAACAACTTAAAGCCGAGAAAAAAAATATGAATGAGGTATGTTTATTAGGCCCACCCAACTACTTTGGAAAAACTTGTGCTTTTTCTAAAGCAATTCAAATGCACAGAAAATGCACTTGGTTACTGATGTATTTTTTTTTTTTTAGTGGACAAAAAGGAGAAAACAAGTTTGAAGGATTGGTATTAAACTCTACATCACTGGAGCTAGGAGATTCTCTCAAGAGAAGTCACATTTGAGAATAAATCTTTCATAAACTGATCTGTTACTATTGATGCTTAAAAATCCTCTGGGGCTTAAAAAAACCCCAGAATACATCAATTTAGATGTTGGGGAGCTGTTTGTAAAAAGGTGATTTACATTGCCTCTATAGATAGTCCTCAACTTATAACCACAACTGAGCCCAATATTTCTGTTGCTAAGTGAGACAATTGTTAAGGGAGTATTGCCCCATTTTATGATCTTTCTTGCCTCAGTTGTTAAGTGGCTCATGGCAGTTGTTAAGTTAGTAACACGTTTGTTAAGTGAATCTGGCTTCCCTGTTGATTTTGCTTGCCAGAAGGTCGCAAAAGGGACTCACATGACCCCGGGACTCTTCAACCATCATAAATATGAACCAGTTGCCAAGCACCTGGATTTTGATCACGTGACCATGGGGATGTTGCAAAAGGTTGTAAGCCTGAAAAACGGTCGTGTCACTTTTTTCACCGCCATTGTTACTTCGAATGGTCACTAAATGAATGGTTATAACTTGAGGACTACCTCTATTTACCAACTTGACCATTGAACTACTAATCAAAATCATGCATGTGGGCCATATCTAGATAAAGACCTAAACATTTAAAAGGTGAAAAAAACTGATATAATTTTCTGTAAAATTTAAGCTATAATGTAACAGTTTTGTGTTGTAGGATACACTACCTGGCAATGCAAATATGTATAATATTTATTTATTCTCTGATAGTTTAAAATAAATACAATTGTATTCTTTTGAAGCAGGCTGCAGCATGACGCCATGTAACCAACTTGTGTCCGTCTTACTTTATGTAAATTGCCTGTTATCATCAGATAATAAAAAAAATATGAGGAAAAATATGTTTCTGTGTTATTTATCGAGACAAGATCAAGATTGGAAGAATTATTGAATTAGCAATAGCAGTTAAACTTATATACCACTTCATAGTGCTTTACAGCCCTCTCTAAGCGGTTTACAGAGTTAGCATATTGCCCCCAACAATCTGGGTCCTCATTTTACCCACCTCAGAAGGATGGAAGGCTGAGTCAACCTTGAGCCGGTGAGATTTGAACTGCTGAACTGCAGCTAGCAGTCAGCTGAAGTAGCCTGCAGTGCTGCACTCTAACCACTGCGCCACCTCGGCTCTAATTGCTTTCTTTTTTTCAAATTGAAGGTTAGAAACACCTAGATGACATTATTATTATTATTTATTAAATTTGTATGCCGCCCAACTCCCAAGGGACTCTGGGCGACATTTTATTGTTTTAAAGAGTGATTTTATTCAAAGTATTTTAAAAATAAATAAACACATTCTCCAGAATCAGAGTAAGAATGGCATTACTTGGACTGTTGGATCTGACCCTGAATGCACATCATTTATATATATATATATTAAAAAAAAAAAGGAAAAGGAAACCTAGTCATTTCATTCAAATTTTAAAAGTTGAAGTTTGGCATCCCAAGGATGGTAAGAATCAAAGTATTTATGACAATCTCAGAGACTGTTAAATTAAATAAAAATAAAATATTTTTAAGTCAAAATAAAAGGGTTAAACCCATGAGATTGCCATGAAGTTGCCTGAAAATTTGCAAGATTCCAAATGAGAAAATCAAAATTTTATGAGATTTGATCAACTTGGCCACAGTCTATTAGCAAACTCACCAAAAATTATCAGTAGAACCAAAGTAGAGCAAAAGTTGGGCACTTCTACTATAGAATGAACAGATTTTTAATCTCTTTTCCCAATACATCCAACCTGGAATCATGGTCCTTGCTTCTGTTAGTTGTTCACAGTGTGAAAAAAGTTATATCCAAAATGAACCTTATTTTCCTGAAACATTTTCTATTCCCATATTTTAATTTAGGAAAATAATAATGATATAATAATTAAAATATTTTAAATCGCATATATTGTAGCATTGGAAAAGTAAATTTATGGTCCTTTCATTCAATGGATTGAAGATCTGGTTATACTTGCCACTTATGAGTAGACTGCATATAGATGTAGACTTTTTATGGACAAGTATAAGAAATATGAACTCTTTTATACAGAATGCATTAGGTTAAAAAGGGGCCATAAATGTATCAAAAATATAAATGCTTTGAACAATATTTGTGTTAAATGGATAAATGTAGAATTGTAACTATTTATTGTTATGACAGATCATGTTGCTTTTTTTGTTGAATTTTTCACTTTTATTTGCTATAGAACTTTTAACGTATTTTTTTCTTTTTGACAATCTATGTTTCTATCACTATTATTTTTGTGTTTTGCTCTTTTTTTGTTACTAATTAAAAAGCAATAGAACAAAATTTAAATATCACATATTTTCCTCTAAAGAGGGGGGGGATTAGTATTTTGTTACTAATTAAAAAGCAATAGAACAAAATTTAAATATCACATATTTTCCTCTAAAGAGGGGGTGGGGGATCAGTATTAGCCGCCCAGAGTCCCTTGGGAGTTGGGCGGCATACAAATTTAATAAATAAAATAAAATAAATTTCCAAGTATGAACATTACAACTTTTTTCCAAAAAAAAAAAAAATGCAGTGAAACTTCTTTTTCTTCCTCAAGGAAAAAACAGTCCAGTTGGCTTTTGAAAAACCACCTTTGAGACATCTATGACCTGGATGACTGAGAATCTCCATAGACAGTTAACATCTTCATGCTTTCTCTCAGCAGCTTGCATGCCCCCTTTAACAAGCCATAGTGTAACTGCAAGAGAGCTGATTGTCTGAAGCATCATGGAGCTAGTGGTAATCTTCATTAGGAAGGAAGAAGAATGAGGGCAAAGGTTTGTTCTCTGAGCTTGTGGGTTGGTTTCCAAACATTTCATTACCAGGCTAGGTAACATCTTCAGTGGAGTTTAGGAGATGTCAGTGTTCTTCTGTTTATAAGGGCTTCAGGTGTGGGTGTGTCAAGTGAGGGTCTTGTGATAGGGAGGTTACATCAGGTGAACATCATTGGGAGGTGAAATGCTGGTTGGGGGAGGCTTGCATGGGTTGGTTGAAGGTTGGTGCTGTCTCTGGTTGGCTGTGCGGTTGATTTAGATTCTGAGGGGTTCGTAGGCTGGTTGTAGGTCAATGTGTCTGTTGATGGAATTGCTTGTGGAGTGCCAGGCTTGATCAACTCACCAGCATGGCAGGTGATAGCAATGATTTTTGTGTTCCTCCAATCGAACTGGTGCTCTTTGGTGTCAATGTGGGTAGGAAGAAAAATGGCCATCACAAACTGACCAAGACCCATGGTGGTGCAGTGATTAGAATGCAGTATTACAGGCTAACTCACCACTCATTGCCAGGAGTTCAATTCTGACCAGCTCAAGGTTGACTCAGCTTTCCATCCTTCGGTTGGTAAAATGAGGACCCAGATTGTTGGGGGCAATACGCTGACTGTGTAAACTGCTAAGAGAGGGCTGTAAAGCACTGTGAAGCGATATATAAGTCTAAATGCTATTGCTGTGGAATTGGACTAGGAGTGGGGGGTGCAAAATCTCACCTTTCTTTCTTTCTCTCTCAGCCCAACCTACCTCACAGGGTTGTTATTGTGGGAAAATAAAAGATCTAGTCATACAGTACATGAATCTAAGCTTGATTGATACAGATTGATCTAAGCTTTACATAAGATTACCTAAGATTCAGTTGTTTTCTCTCTAGCAATAAAAACCCAACTGAAGATAGAAGCAGCAATCACTTATTCCAGATTAGTGCACCATCAATTAGCACTTCACCCAGCACATTGAATCACAAATTAGTCAGTCATATTTCAGCCTTGCATGCATATTTTTGAAAAGAAGAAAGCTTAGCCATGACATAAAATAATGTGAGTAGAAGACATTGCAGGTAAGCAGACAGTCAGCTAAAGTAATAGGCATGTAGCAAGGAAGCTTTGGAGAGAAATCTGAATAAAGGCTATTTAATGTACACTCTGCATGAGATTGTTTCACAACAGTCAATCCAAGTAATTGGATATCCTTAGTAATATATGGAAATATGCCATAAGCATCAGTAAATGAGTACTGCATTAAATCTGTTTATTATAATCTCTCATTTCCATCCCTGAGATTCTTTTATTCAATTTCTCTGGCTAAAACGAAATAATCTGTGTGGTGCCATAAAGGTCAGGGAAATGTACCTATTTACTAATGTTTCTCTGACTAGGCTGTTGGTGCAATCTGAGTAATTCCTTATTTTGTCAAACTTCGCACTGTTTCTATGAAATGCTTAGTGGATAACATTTTACACATTTCTTATCGAGTGCCAGATGCGATAATCATTTATCACCTTTATCTGCATCAAGTCCATTAAGCTCCTGCTAGCTGCATTAACCACAAAGTAATCAACTTAAATTCATTTTGTATAACAGTATTTTTTTCTTAAGTCAGCAGGAGCAGTCAATTCCTCATTTATGTTGAATGAATCCATATTTCAATTGCTGTCTTTTCCCATGTATGAATAGTAAATCTGGAGTTTCAAAAGATTAGGGGACATAGGGAATGCTTGCATGATTAGATTAGCAGCCCACTTTTAATCCCAAATTACACACTAGAATTAACAATTAAAGTAAGAGGAAATCTAAATAAAAACAGCAACAATCAAAAGGAATAAGAGCATTTCAACTCAACAGCCAAAACCTGCATGCCCACCAAAAAACCTGTCTATATTAAATATATATATATTTCTAGCAGACTTTATAATCCCTTGCAGATGTCTGCAGATGTTGTTAAATGAGACATATTCTCCAGTTTATTTTCTGTTACCAGATATAAAGCTACATCTGTTTCATAGGATGGGAACCAAGTATAATATAAATTAATAACTTTTTTTTCTTTCAGATGGCTATGGCAATTCTGGTAGATTGATTTTATGTTATGACTGAAAAATATTTCCAAATTTAGCTTGACACCAATAGTAAGATCCCACTTTATACTTCTGTGATGCTCATCATTCTAAACTGATATTTTGCAAATCACTGCACAGTATCTTCCTAGAAACTCATTATTATGTATAGACATCACAAGACTTTGAAACAAGACTAGAATATCTGAGTTTCACACCAATGTTTGTAACTCATCAGATTCATCGAATTTGTAAGTATCCCTCTTCTAAAATCTGCTTGCCATAAGGATATTCTTGGTCAACAAGAACAAACCAGGAGGTTAGAATAGTTTTAAGGGGCCAATAGATTGAAATTAAACTGTGCCTCTGACAGTGGCTCTAGAACAGGGCTGTCAAACTCACAGCCCGTGGGCCAGATGTGTCACGCACTGGCCACGCCCATGTCCAGTTTAGCGAAGGGGGAAAAAGTCACGATACGTCATGTGACGATGCCGTGACAACGTGAGTTTGACACCCCTGCTCTAAAAAGACAGAGGATCATGTCATCCCAGCACAATTGTAGATCACCTGCATACACTCTCTTGCTGACATTGGTTTATTCACCCCTTCATTGGTTATCCAAGGCCTGGAGCTGCTGCTAAAGATCAATACGATAGAAGGGCAGTGGAATCCTAGGTAGGTCTTGGAAATAGACAAACAGCTGAGCAGCAAATGTACTATAACTAAAACCTCAGTCCGGACCCATGACAACATATCTCTCCTCTTTTCTGTGAGTATTTCTTCAGATTAGGTATGCAAGACAATACAAGACTTTTCCTATCAAAGGAACGACATGCATTAAAGCAAAGACCTATCACCAAGGTTTTTGCTTCTCCTCTCTACTTGTACCTAGCCATGGCACAAAAATACCTAGACAACAATTTTCCCCTGCCAAGTCCTCATGATTTTATTTTCCACGGTTCACACCTAAGTCTCCTTAAAATCACTCCTATTTGTTCCAAGATTGTTAAAGTATCTTCTCCCCTTTAATAGGCAGAACTTTGCTATGGGAACAACCTGACATGCTTCAATAAGCTGCAGTCAGAAAGGAGGAGAAATAACCCTTTCAAACAGCCCCTTGATGCTTAGGGAGTCTATTAAGACAAGGCTATTTAAACAGGCCCTCATGGGAGTGGGGTACCTGTCTGCTATTCACTAAAGGAATCCAACCATTGCTGAGCTTTTACGCAAGCCTAAAGGGAAGATGCTGCTGCTTTAAGAAATTCACTCATGATTTTTAATAGATCTTTCCCATTCTCCAGCAAGGACCTGAGAAAGTCTTGGCTCATTTAATAAGAAGCAAAGAGGTGCTGTGTATTCATGAGATTAAAAGCACAGCAGAAAAGGGGACAGGGATAGGGGTCTAAAGGGGGACGGATGGACACAAAAAAGTCAGGATGGCGGCCATGACCATGCACTCAAAGTCCCGTCACTTTTTTTTTTTTTTGCACGGAACATATGACATATATAAAATCCAGGGCTTTGGTTGCATGGTCTTGGCACCATCATGCCTTTTTGGATTCCACTCCACCTCCAAGGACATCCTTGTGGGAAGTCATGTATTTTCTCTTCCTATTTTGTCTTCACGGCAGAACAATCATAAGTAAGGGTAAGGAAGATGATGCTGATGGAAATGTGAAAGAGCCATTATGAAACTGTTGAGGGGGGGAAATATATCTTCAGTCCACAAGAGGCAGAAAATATGCAGAAGGGCTTAGAGAAACGCCTCCCTAATTCACATAAGAAAGAGAGGAGGAGGAGGAGGAGAGGAGGAGGAGGAGGAGGAGGAGGAGGAGGAGGAGGAGG
>QLTV01002530.1:2074043-2085123 GCA_003457575.1 Thermophis baileyi
AGGGGGAGGAGGAGGAGGAGGAGGGGAGGAGGAAGAGGAGGAGGAGGAGGAGGAGGAGGAGGAGGGGGAGGAGGAGGAGGAGGAGGAGGATCAGACTTGCAATATTAGCATCGCTACTCTCAATAAAAGCTGTTTAGCCTTTTGGGGGGAGTTGATTTCCTGGTCTGGTTTACCTAGTGAGGCTGACAGTAGACAAATAAGTCTCTTTGGCTGAGGGTGGACTGGAATCTAAACTTCCCAATCCCAGACCATTTTTTCTCCTCTTGAAGTGCAAGAAATAGCTTTGATGCAGAGTGCTGGTTGATTTTTTTTTTTTTACAAAGTAAATAATAGGATAATATTAATGGTCAACATATTTCAAAAGGAGCCTATTTCCAAATACTATATGTATTACATAGCAGCCACATATTTTAAGCACCTGAACTTTGTGGAAACTAGAAGTCCATTGTTTGCTACCACCTGAATAAAATTCAAGGTGAAAGTTCTCTAGAAGCAAAGAATTAAAGTTTTTTTTAAATTCTTTTGCTGCCATCTTGTGGACATCCAGATTTTTGCAGCAGTCCTCTGCTACAGAGAAGAATCAGTTTTATTGTGTCCCATTGCTTGTTCCCTAGTCAGATATGCTTATGCTTACACAATTTCAGCCTTAAGTACATAGAAATGGGTTGGGGGGGGGGGAAAGGACTGTATGAATTCAAAAACTCTTGCTTCCAAGTCAGGTTTATTTAGTTCAACTCTACTTGTTGCTAAAAATAATAGGAGCTATAATCAAATACCACACTGGAGAAGGCTACAGCAGAGCCAGAATATTCCTGCAGAGTCACACACAAGGAATACATCTGTAACCTTTCACAGTGTTTGGAATTGTTTTGCTTTAACTCTTTGGTTTTCCTGTGTTGGTGCCAAATTACACTGATTGGTTGGCAGGGATTCCAACCAGTTCCCAACAATAAAAGCTCTCCAGATTGGCAGGATCTGCTTTCTGACAGGTTATTGCCTGTGCCAAATGAGACAGAAATGCGCATAATCTTGTAAAATGAAAGCCAAGGACAGACCTGTCCCTGTCTTAGATGAATAAGTATCCCATTACATTGAGGAATGACAGCCCCGGGCTATGATTATGCCACCATTATATTCAAAGCATCATGGTTTGTCAGACTGAATAAATCCTAGTAAAATAAAATAAAAAAAAGCATCCAATGTATAGCCAAGCATACAATCTGTTATTGTGCTTCATATCTCTTGCTTGTTTTTACATATTATTGGACAAAATAGCCTCATGTTTAAGCATGTATTCAGGCTGCCAAACCTTGGTCTTCAAAAGGCATAAATAACTCCACGAACTCTGTGAATTACAGTGGTCAAGAGGCAGCAGGAGGAGGATCACAAAGCAGAGCAGGAGTATTTAGGAATCATACATGAATAATACTCTCCCCATTTTGTTTATGGTAAATTCCACTGTCTCAGAGGGAGATGTGGCTGTTGCTGTTTTAATATGCTACACCAACAAGGGTAAAGATCAGTGGGGGGGGGATGGAAATGCTGTATCCTTTAAATTTAGCAGCCACAAAGTCACATTTCCTGGAATATTTCCAGGAGCAGACCTGGTTTACTTCTCTCTCCCCCAGTTCATGTTTAGAACAAGCTACCAGGAAGATCTTGGCAGAGAGAACAGGGACATGCTTGATAAGGTTGGGGTATTGTAATGTCTCAAAGGTGCTTTTTCAAAAGACAACTGGACTTTTCCTTGAAGACTTTTCGCTTTTCATCCAAGAAGCTTCTTCAGTTCTGACAGTCTTCTGACAGTCAGAACTGAAGAAGCTTCTTGGATGAGAAGCGAAACCTCTTCAAAAGTCCAGTTGCCTTTGAAAAAGGACCTTTGGGACAACCATGACCTGGATGACTTAGAATCTCCATAGGTATTGTAATGCCTTCTTCATAGGGCCGCCCTTAATAGCTTTATGAAGCTATCAAATATCTCCACTCAAATAATCATGGGCACTTCTCCTTGTATCTATAGGCTACCACAGAAGCTGCACTGGTTATTGGTCATCTCCAGATGCTGATTGCCGCTTTTAAAGCCCTACATGGTTCAGGATCTGGATTTCTGCAGGACTGCCCTCTCCCTCTGCGTGCCTAATGGGCTGTTGTAGGGAGGCTGTTCTCTTGGTCCCTTCACTCAAGGAGGGCAATCTTCTATACTGAAATGTGTTTTTTTTTGTTTGTATGTTTGAGTAAACATAACCTATGAAATCTGTACAAAACTACATGCTTTGAATGCATCCTTTTAGCTTCCTTCCAACCACTCCCAGGCCCCCAAAACCAACCAATGATATCTGCAAGAACTTCCACGAACTAAGATGGCAGCTATCAAAACCCTGCCCCTTTCATATTCATGCAAAACAGGGTAAGGACTTGATCACATCTACACCAACTTGACTTTTTTTGATTTCCCTTGGGGACACCTTTGGAACAGACTGCAATCATGTTTTATGAATGAATCTCATTCAGTTTGATGAGGGGGGAGCCCTTCAGCTTCCCTCATTTTGTACTACACCAACAGCATTGCAGGAGAAGAGATCATGACAAACTCTCCCCCTCAGGAATTGTTAGAATTAGAAGCAGGTAAGTTGCAAATGCCTGAAAAAAAATATTTGGTACAAATAACCCCAGAATACTCCACCATCTCAAGCTGAAAAAGGTAACATATAAAAAATAATTCTAAAACATTTTCAAGAAAAGCTAGGGAAGGAGCAGCTTCTTTCCTGGGAGAAGAGAATTTTTACAAAAATTGAAACACTGTCTTCAACACAGATTTCATGTATTGGTTCTTACCAGCCCTCAACATCACCCTACTTGATAAATGAAAATATATTCACCAAAGCCAGGATAGTCAGAATCTTCTCCTAACATTTGCCCTTTTCCCAAAGGAGAGACCTTTGATAAGTGCCTGTCCCTACTCTTCCTCCCTCGCAATGTGAGAGGGAGGGTAAAAGGCAAAAATCTCAACTCTGACAAAAGAAACCTGAATTTCTATTCAAAGCTTGACAAGCGCTAGCTGAATACGATCCTAATCCCAATTCAACATTCTTCTTGCAGCTTGGCCTCCCCATTCAGGACTCAGTTCTTTTAACTGTCAGCCCAGGAAATCCCCCAAATGGAAGATAAGACTGGGCAGATAAGAGATAACAATCCAGGGAAGCTGAGAAATCTACAGTAATTTCATAGCACTTTGGGAAAGAAAAATACACGGACAGTGGCGGAGGAAACAAATAGATGGCCTACAAGCATCTCCTCTCATGCTTCACCTATCACAACCCCAAATCTATTTTTGCAAGTGTGTGCATTTTCAGAGCCATCTAGGATTGCAGTAATCTTTCATTTATTGTTATGGCCAGCACACAGAGAATGTCTGCGTTGGGAGTCAAGTTGCCACTTGCATCTTCTCAATGTTCTTTAACCGCTATGGGACAAACAGAAATTTAGCAGGCTGATATATTACAGACTCTTGTGCTTTTTACAAAGAATAGTTTTTGTTGCTGAATTTTAGCTTCTCACATAGAAATATTAAAAAAAAAACCATAGGTATGTTCCAGTAAACTAATTTAACAACCTTAATTTAGACCCATTTTTGTGATCCCATCAGCGTTGTAGGAACTAGTTCTTACATTTTTATTCTAGCCTTCCTCAAAACCCTCCAACAGGTTGGGTGGCTCAAGACCCACAGAGCGAGGGCTACATACTGAAGGCAGGCTTTGGACCAAGGTCAAGAAATTCTGCTGGTACTTTTAAGCTCTACTTTTCAACTTCTAGTGG
The DNA here is from genome assembly GCA_003457575.1 of Thermophis baileyi. Taxonomy (NCBI): domain Eukaryota; kingdom Metazoa; phylum Chordata; class Lepidosauria; order Squamata; family Dipsadidae; genus Thermophis; species Thermophis baileyi. Next base: position 2,077,860 of record QLTV01002530.1, read on the forward strand.
ATATATAAAAGACAACCGCAAGGATGAAACCAAAGACTGTGTGAAAACACCCAATGTATAACAGTCATTCATAATATCGAGAGCGATCAAGCCTCCTGAGTCACTGAATAATAGAATCCAGCTGTGTAACACTTTGATAGAAAAACAGGATTAAACACATTTCCAATAATGTTGTGCACACTTAAACATAACATCCAAGATGCGTTGACAGCTTCAGAGTAACTTGTAGCCAAACATGAACATATCAGGAAGATCATGTAATTCTCAATATATCATTTTAAGTTCTCTTTTTTGTTGAGCACTTTCATCATTGAGACCTACAACATGTTGACTCATTGGAATTTCAAAGTATTCCCAGTGAAGAGCAAACTAGGCCTATAGTTTTTCTGCATTGCTTACCTACTGCAGAGGTGGGTTTCAGCAGGTTCTGACCAGTTCTGGAGAACCAGTAGTGAAAATTTTGAGTAGTTCGGAGAACCGGTAAATACCACCTCTGACTGGCCCTGCCCCCATCTATTCTCTGCTTCCCGAGTCCCAGCTGATTGGGAGGAAATGGGGATTTTGCATTAACCTTCCCCTGGTGTGGGGAGGGAATGGAGATTTTGCAGTATCCTTCCCCTGGAGTGGGGAGGGAATGGAGATTTTACAGTATCCTTCCCCTGCCACGCCCACCAAGGCACGCCCACCAAGCCACACCACACCCACCAAGCCACGCCCACAGAACCGGTAGTAAAAAAAAATTGAATCCCACCACTGACCCACTGGTGTCCCCACGAGCTGGGGAGCAGCAGCTGTGATAGAAACTCAGCTCCTCCAGTAGAAATGCTTTATTTTAAGTTACATGTGAATGTAACTTAAGTTACATGTGAATGATGGCTCAGTGGTTAGAATGCAGCACTGTAGGCAAATTCTGCCCACAGCCTGGAGTTTGATCCTGACGGGGCTCAAGGTTGACTCAGCCTCCCATCCTTCTGAGGTCAGTAAAATGAGGGCCCAGTTTGTTGAGGGCAATATGCTGACATTGTAAACCAGAGGTCTTCAAACTTGGCAACTTTAAGATTTGTGGACTTCAACTCCCAGAATTCTCCAGCCAGCTATGCTGAGAAACTCTGGGAGTTGAAGTCCACAAGTCTTAAAGTTGCCAAGGTTGGATACCCCTGCTTTAGGTAACCTTTTGAAGCCAGAGTGCAAAAGTCCTTGATTCTTATTGGCCCACATTTTCTAAGGCTGCAGGTAGCCCTATTAAAGCTATAACTGTCAGGTTCTAATTCATCTTTTTAATGGTGTAGACTGGAAGGAATAGAGCCTCCCACTGTGGTGTAATTTCACGCTGAGGAATCTGATGGGGTTCCCTGCAGTCTGATCCTTTATGGATCAGAAAGCTCACTTTCTCTTGAGCTGGAGAGCCCAAAGATTAGCTCTTTAACCCTTTTCATGCCAGAACAAATCTGACTCTTGCTTTTGATGACTCCCCCTCTCCAATGGGCCTGCTCATCTGACTCCCCCCCCCCTTTTTGGGTGAAAATGTTTATTTCCCAAAGAGCAGGAAGGCAGAATGGTTCTTAATTGTTTGGAGAAAGCAAGTAAAACAGTCAGCTAAAAATAGCAGAAGATAAAATTACATTAAAATAATAACAGACACAGCAATTGTCTGTTCATTTTTATGATTATATCTTCATTCATCTTTCTGGGGTAGAAGGGAAATCCAAAACCCCACTGACTGTGAGAGAATAATCTGAGTTTCAGGTCTAAAAATGGTTCAGTGCAGTAGTGGGTTGCTCCCGGTTCGGCACTGTTCTGCAAATCGGTAGCGGCGGCGGGAGTTTCCGCCCACCCACCCGGGACGCTTCTGCGCATGCGCGAACTGGTAGCAACGGCATTTAGAACCCACTACTGGTTCAGTGTCTCAAGATATATAAATGATAACCTTATATGGAAGCAAGATGTCTATGGAGCTTCTCAGTCATTCAGGTCTTGGTGCTCCCAAAGGTGCTTTTTTCAAAAGGCAACTGGACTTTCTTTGTTTTTGCTTGAAGACATTTTGCTTCTCATCCAAGAAACTTTTTCAGTTCTTCACTTCCTCAGAACATCTTCAAGCAAAAACAAAAAAGTCCAATTGCCTTTTGAAAAAGAACCTCCTCATGGTGGATTACAACACAGTCCTTTCAGTAGTTCCAAGAAAATTCCACACTCATTTGCACTATTCAGGTGACTCTGTGGGCACAGATAAACCTCCAAGTGGCCTCAATAACTCTCAGAAAGAGTGCTAACAACCAGATGACTGCAAATCCTTCTATACTCCACTATTCAGTCAGTTTCTTCAGTTTGAATTGGATGAAAAGCAAAATATCTTCAAGCAAAAACAAAGAAAGTCCAGTTGCCTTTTGTAAAAAGCACCTTTGGGAGCAAGATGCTTTGAAATGCAAAAGTAGGCACAAATAATTCCTTTCTTTATTATCATTCTAGCATCATTTGCTATACCTGTCTGAGAAGCTGCTTGAAGTTTCTCTTACCCTTCCACTACAGTTCTGCTAGATTTCTCCAAGCTTTCTTTCTTTCTTTCTTTCTTTCTTTCTTTCTTTCTTTCCTTCTTTCTTCCTTTCTTTCTTTCTTTCAGATCGGACGCGGGTTTTCTCTTTTTTTTCTTCCTTCTTTCTTTCTTTTCTTTCTTTCTTTCTTTCTTTCATTCTTTCTTTCTTTCTTTCTTTCTTTCTTTCTTTCTCTCTCTCTCTCTCTCTCTTTCTTTCTTTCTTTCTTTCTCTTCTTTCCTTCCTTCCTTCCTTCCTTCCTTCCTTCCTTCCTTTCCTTCCTTCCTTCCTTCCTTCCTTCCTTTCTTTCTTTCTTTCTTTCTTTCTTTCTTTCATAAGGAAGAAGAAACAAACAGGCAAACAAGGCTTAATTCTGGATTATCCTGGTAAAATGGAAATGGAAAACTAGAGGGATCCCTCCAGAAAATGCATGGTCTATGACGATAATAAAGATTTGATTTGATCATATTTGCTGACTGACCTTTCACACTGTCTCTGTAGTTTAAAGTTAGATGGGAATCCCCATCCCCAATGAAATCATTACTGTTTAGTGCTATGAAGACCTCTTCATTCTGAATTTTAAAAAAAAATCAATTCATAGTAAGACTATAATTAATAACAGTAATGATTTTGCAATTCAGGGGCAAAGTATCATTTTGTCACGATTAGAACATCTACACATAGATTTGAGGTCTCCATAATAAAATATTAGTTTAGAGGAATCTCATCCTTAACCCAGACTGTGATTATTTTTTTATCTTCAAAGGTTCTCATATTTGTACACTTTTTTATGTAAGAAGACAATATTTCTACATAAGCATTTTTTTTTCAAAAAATGCAAAATAATTTGGCTTATTTAGATTAAGAAATTAATTTTGACTTCATCATTTTCACCAGTTGCATCATAGTATGATGCATATAGGTTGGGTATTTTTTGTGTATCTGCGCATGCACGGAAGCGTCCCGGGTGGATGGGCGGAGCCTCCCGCTGCCACTACCGGTTCGCTGAACCGGGCCGAACCGGGAGCAACCCACCATATATATTTGAAGGCAATTGAAACATAGCTTGAATTAGGCTACAGCTCAATTCTTTCAGATTCCAGTTCTTCTCTGAAATCCAGGATCGGTTCCAGAGGGCTAAATTAGGCTCCTATTCTTTCGGAAGAACATTATTTTCATCAATCAATGCTTGCTAAGCATTTTGCTGCTTGCTGAGAGTTTCAGAAAGCTGTATCTTGCAGGCAAAGGTAAGATGCTTGCCTATGTGGCTTAGCCAGCTTTGCCACCGACTTTAGTCTCTATTTTGATAGGCTCTTAAATGGAAATCCAATAATATGTTAAGCAGAAAGAGTTCCCCTGAAAGACATTTTAAATCTCTTGGCTCATCATACCTGTCAAGGAAGGAAGGAAAAAAGATTGGGGAGGGGGCATGAAACCCCGCACGTCTTTTTCCCTATCGGGTCCCCTTTTAGGAGCTATAGCTTTACTCCCCTTGGCAACCTACTCCTCCCTTCCATCTTGGGAAATGAGGACAGCAGCTCTGCATCCCGTTGAATAATGAACATGTAAATAGGACGTGGGGCTTTTGAGTGGCATGACCCCTAAATCAGGAAGTTCTCCAAAGCAGCTACAGCAGGAATAAGACTTTATTCCCAGCGGTGAGAATAAGTGATAGGGAACTGAATGAGAGCAGCTCATGCAAATGCTTCCCGAATTAAGCTCCGTCTGAAGTGAGAAAGGATGGATGATAAACACCCTCAGCTTTAAAATGGCAAAATATGCTTTGCAGGCATGAAGCTGGAGCAGTAACAAAAGAATCTGCTATAATATTGACAGCAAAAGCATTTCTAATGTGCTGGGCCGTGGCTACCTAAACTGAAAAAAAGTCCATTAAAGAGCCCTAACTGTTATTTATACTTTCAAATCTTAAAACCATTAACAAAAGCCACTTAATTCAATTACTTTCTCAGGACACCACCATTATAATATTATTGGAGCGATACTGGGTTACATATTGTGTGTGGATGGGGGATGCAAGTGGGTGGATCTCTCTCTCTCTCTCTCTCTCTCTCTCTCTCTCTCTCTCTCTCTCTCTCTCTCTCTCTCTCTCTCTCTCTATTCTCTCTCTCATTCTCCCCCCCCCCCCAACTCATTCTCCATTTTTACTTTTTATTTTTATTTTTTTCCTGTTGCTGCTGCATTGAACTAATGGGGTAGAATGAAATGATGCCTGTCCCCATTGACAGGTTTATGAGAATTTAATAAAGCGTGGCGTGGATAAAATGAGATATTACAAGGTCGCGCAAAGCTGATTGTCTCAGACACATCAGCATTTTTACAACCAGATATTGACAATTCCCAGTCTAATCACACCATTTGGCTGCAGAAAAGGAGTGCTTATTTTCGTCGCTGAGGAAGCTCCTGGGGTTTGTCCATTTTTATTTGGAACACAACAGTTGCATTTTAAGAAAAAAAATCAGATTGTTTTCTGAAATTGGGCTTTTAACAACTCAGAAAGTGAATTTGAAACAACACTACACACAAACAGGCATTCTTCGTATCTTTAATAGAGCACACTTCTGGCTTGCAAAACTCAATGCAGGGTCTAGAACAGGTAAATGAGGGGATAGTCCTTTATCCTAGGGCAGCGGTTCTCAACCTGTGGGTCGCGACCCCTTTGGGGGTCGAATGACCCTTTCAGAGGGGTCGCCTAAGCGCGCGCTAGCCCACCACGCCCCCTTTGTCACCTCATTGTGCGCGGGGAGGGGGCGGGGAGGGGATCGCGGCGGCAGGGCGGGGGTTGTGGCGGCGGGGCGGGGGTCGCGGCATTAGGAAGGTTGAGAACCACTGTCCTAGGGGATATCCAACCCTGCTACTCCTCTGTAATTAACTCTATGGCATTTCTGTCCAACAATTGTCTTCACATATGCTAATGTGTAAATAGAGAAAAAGTACAGATAGTCCTTGACTTCATTTAGTGACAGTTCAAAGTTAACAACAGTACTGAAAAAAGTGACTTATGACTGTTTTTCACAGTCACAACCTTTGCAGCATCCCCATAATCATGTGATCAAAATTCAGATATATGACAACTGGTTCATACTTATGTCCATTGCTGCATCCCAAGGTCATGTGATCACTTTTTATGATCTTCTGACAAGCAAGCCAACAGGGGAACCAGATTCACATAACAACTGGGTTACTAACATATCAACTGCAACAATTCACTTAACAACTGTGGCAAGAAAGGTCGTCAAATGGGACAAAACTCACTTAACAAATGTCTCACTTCATAGAAATTTTGGGCTCCATTATGGTCCTAAGTTGAGGACTACCTGTAGAGTGCTTTCAAGCTTCTATTTTTTTCTCTATTTATACATTAGCATATAAGCATTTTATCTAAATTTGCATAGGTACTCTCTTCTTTTGGTAATGCCCTCCTTTCTAGAGATGCCTAACTGGCCATCTTACCTTAGTCAGATAGCATAATATCCACTTTTTCCAGATACGAAATATGGAAAGTATGAAGTAGATCCTTCTGTACCTCTTCCAACAAATTCAAATAAAGTTGCAGGAAGAAGGGATCTACTCAGATGAGATATCAGGTTTTCATCCTCATCAACTAGCAGAACAGCATTTTTTTTAAAGCTAGCATTGGCTATTACTATCTACCAATTTCAAAGCACTACCTCCCCCATCTGGACTCACAGATGTGCTCTAAGAAAGTAGAGAGCATCATTCTTCCGAATTGCTGGAATGACCAAGCCTTCACTCAAGTCCTACAAAAGATACAGTTTCATCCCCTGGTTGGATTTAAGATTCAAACACCTATGCAAAGAAAATTTATTCTAGTGCCAGGCAGAAAAGCATTTCCTGGATTTTCTCTTTCTACCAGTTTTTATTCAACTCACAGAAAGAAAATTTAGCTTTTGATTTCCCCGTCCCCCCAAAGAAGAGGATTTTGGAAAATGTTTAATAGTGGGGAGTATGTTGTTGATGCATTTATTTAGATATAAACAAGAAGTGACAGTATTGTGTCTTTCACTCCACTTGGTTTCCCATAATTCCACTAAACGCCAAGCAAAAATTCACAAAGGAACTCCTGCCAATGAGCTTTTTCAGTAATGATGCTTCAGTTACTATGCAGGAAGAGTCCCACATGGGAGAAATTGCTGGTTTTCTTCTTTTCTTAGAGCACTTAGAGCACCCACTATTTTGATGGATAATTTCAAACAAGTCTGATTTGCATGCAACTCTGAGTAATAGCAAGTATGAGCTTTTTTTTTCTAAACCTGGCCAACCTTGCAACCTATACCTAATATAATTTAAAGAGGGAATATTTAGACTGTAAGCCATGTCAATCTATACAAAAAATAATATAATTCAAGTGCTATCTATTTCCCCCCCATATGTATCAAACTCATTCAGGAAGGCTTTTCTTCCCTTCCAAAAAAATCCAAATCAAACCAGATCCATAGTTCTAGATAGTCTCTTTTTACTTACAGCTCATTTGAAGTTTGGCAGCAATATTTAGAACATTAACAGCATGATTTGTATTTCATATCAGAAACTCAAGTTTGCCCCCTAGTGAGAGTCCGTCCTTCCTTCCTTCCTTCCTTCCTTCCTTCCTTCCTTCCTTCCTTCCTTCCTTCCTTCCTTCCTTCCTTCCTTCCCTCCCTCCTTCCCTCCCTCCCAAACTCCATTCTTTAGGTATGTGAAATTAAATGATTAAATGA
>QLTV01002530.1:2085193-2102051 GCA_003457575.1 Thermophis baileyi
CTCTCTCTCTCTCTCTCTCTCTCTCTCTCTCTCTCTCTCTCTCTCTCCCTCCCTCCCCCCCTCCCTCCCTCCCTCCCTCCCTCCCAAACTCTATTTTCTAGGTATGTGAAATTAAATGACTGAAGTGGTCAAGCAATACTTGCTAGGCTGCTGCCATCTAGCTGAGCTTTCTGTATATGAATGAGAAAGAAATAGAACGGCTCTGTGTTTATCCCTGAAATGTTTATTTGTTTAATCTTTGGTTGCATGCATATAGACACTGTGAGAATGGAATAAATATGCAAGCACACGGCACTCATATAGCAGTGTTTCTCAACCTTGGCAACTTGAAGATGTATGGACGTCAGCTAGAATTTCCAGGATACCCTACCCATCCGCTGGCGAGGGAATTCTGGGAGTTGAAGTCCACATATCTTCAGGATGGCAAGATTGAGAAACACTAACCTATGGAATGCAATGCATTCATCTTCTTTACAGCAGTACAGAACGCCTTGTACAGAAGTTGTACGAATGCCTCAATAAATGTATTACTGGAACTTGGTAATATTTTTTTTGTTTTGTTTTAGTCCTGTCCCTAAGTCAGTTCTCGAAGCTGCACAGGTTCTCAGAGCTCTTTCAGAAGTTGTCACTGGATTATTTGTGAGGTGTCAGAAAGAGGAAAAGATAAATATGTAGGATGCAGATATGTTGTTTGTTCTTACGCTGCTGACCTTCACTGATCTTAAACTAGCTAAGCAGGGTAAGAAATGAATAGTACTATGCTATCCATCCAGCTATTGAAATACTTTGTATTGTTTGGGTATACATGAAAAGCATTTGAAAGCCAATCTTCACCCTCACCTTTATTGTAGAGAATCCTCCTCCTCCTCCTCCTTCTCCTCCTCCTCCTCAATCCAATCAGCCTTCCATTTTAAAGTCGTAAATTAGATTCTCCTTTTCACTTATGCTTTATTAGTATATACAAAATATACTTTGTTCAGCCCCAAAGAGAATGAGTCTATTTGCTCTGGTTTTAAGGCAAGGGGGATGAATCAGCCTCCCTTGGATTTGTGGGATAATCAACTTCAGCATCAATAAGCTTTTCCGAAAGTAAATCACATGTATGTAAATGTTCTACAATAAACTGTCTCCACCCGTCTCTTGTATTCTTTGGAGGGGAGAGATTGGGGTAAACACAGTGCAGTGATGCTGAGCAACACATTTCTGCTGATGAACGCAGCCAATAATAACATAGTTTTATGTATCATTAATTCTTTTAGCATCCAAAACAATAAGTTTTTCTGAGTACAGATAATGCAGTAATCACTCACAATTGCCAATAGAATTATCGGCATTCAGCTGTGTAAAACAACAGCTAGAATATGAGTTTTTAGCCTTTAAAAGGCAGCAAAAGGAAATAAATTCCCCCTACTCTTTTAACACTCACATTAAATGCAAAACTGCATCAAAGCCTAATCCCATGGGTTAATGTCTGGCCTTCAAACATTGGATAGTGTAGCAAGCCACTGTTCAAACCACTTTGGTGCAAAATAGCAAAGCTTGTATATTTTTGAACTGCTGCCCCTTGTTTTCTACTAAAAAGGAATTCTTTGAGATTGACAAGCAATATAGTGCAGCTTTCTCCAATTTGGTACTATGTAATGGTGGATTTCAACTCTCACCATGTCAATCAATATGAACTACATGTATCACTTTCACTAACTTCTATACCATAGATGAACAGATACCTGGTACTAATCTCAAAATAGAGCAAAAGGCAAGTCAGCATTGCTATCAAAGTTTTTCAGCTACAGTACTTCAGTTTAGATCAGGGGTCCCCAAACTTGGCAACTTTAAGACTGGTGGACTTCAACTCCCAGAATTCTCCAGCCAGCTGGCTGGAGAATTCTGGGAGTTGAAGTCCACCAGTCTTAAAGTTGCCAAGTTTGAAGACCTCTGGTTTAGATCAATATAACAATAATCAGGGATGGGGTTCACATAATTTACCTACCCGTTCGCCCAGCAGCACCAAAAATGTGAGCGAGCGAGCGTGTGCGCTCTCTTTGCTCACACATGCCTCATTCACGCATGCGCAAAATCTTCCGCGCATGCGCTTGGCTCTAATGCGCGGCTTGAAAATGTGGCAGCACTCAAAGACCACCCTCGGTGTCAGCGATGGTGAGCTGAGCTGTTGTTTAGCTCAGCTGAGGTGCGGCAATCCGCTCTGCTGTGTGAATCAGCTGAGCTAAAAAAAGGGGGAATATAGGACAGGGAATGGCGGGAGGGTGGGGCCAACCAGAGGTGGTATTTGCCAGTTCTTCGAACTGCTCAAAATGGCCGCTACTGGTTCACCCGAACCGGTCCGAACCAGCTGAATACCACCTCTGAATATGATGCCTCTCGCACTTGGCCAAATCTGCATTCTGATTCAAAGATAATGTTCTTTGCCGCAGTAAGACTACTATAATGTGCATAAAGAAAGTGACTTTGCCCCAGGAAAGATCTAAATCAGGCAAGTCCTTCATGAAGTTCAACCGAAATTATTTATAGGGGGAAACAGCCTTGCTAACAATAGGGCCACCAATCAATATGTGTCTTAAAGAGTTCTAGGGGTAGAAAATCTTCTCCAGGAGCCACACTAGATTTCAGAGAATGAATAATAAATTTGATTTCTGAAACTAACACCGGAGATCATGTCTAGTTTGATGAAAAGAAGGACTAGGGGTGACATGATAGCAATGTTCCAATATCTCAGGGGTTGCCACAAAGAAGAGGGAGTCAAGCTATTCTCCAAAGCACCTGAGGGCAGGACAAGAAGCAATGGATGGAAACTAATGAAGGAGAGAAGCAACCTAGAACTGAGAAGAAATTTCCTGATAGTTAGAACAATTAATCAGTGGAAGAAACTTGCCTCCAGGAGTTGTGAATGCTCCAACATTGGAAGTTTTTCAGAACAGATTGGATAGCCATTTGTCTGTCTGCCTGCCTGCCTGCCTGCCTGCCTGGCCAGAGAGAAAGGTTTTCAAAGGTTTATCAGTAATTTGCTTACATGAGAAGCCCTGGTTAGGAACAGTAAATAAAAAAGGAGGCGCTGGTTAGGAATAATGCATAAAAATCCTCCCAAACTGAAGCTGGAATGGGAATATCGAATTAGAATTTATGTTACTTCAATAAACCTGATGAAATATTCCAGAAGGAAACTGAATTTGTCTCTTTTGCTGAAAATTCCAGATCTGGCCATATTTTGCCTATGAAAGAAGCTTCTTCAGAGGCTATCAGTTTCTTGTAATTACATGCAATTTTTAACATTTTAGCATAGTTTTTTTAATGGTAGGGCTCTCTAGGGCTGGTGCATTGCTGTAAACAGTCAGAATAACCTCAAGTTGAACTTATTTGCTGTCAGTTTCTAGTAGGAAGTTTATCTGTTAAAAAATTTCTCAGTAAAATTCACACAGATCAGTATATTGAGTCAGAATTTTATTCAGACCTTGGATACAGAAGGAAATTGAGTCTCTCTAAGTCTGACCCTGTTCAGAGTTCAGAAAGATTGATGTTGCCTTAGTGTCTTCCTTGGCCCAATTGAGCCTTCTATTCTGCCTGACTTTGAGATTAGCTAATAGTCTTTTATCATGAGATACAGACAAACTAGTATCAGATCTGGCTTGGAAATGAACTATGGTTTATGATTGCTATCTCCCTCACATGTGCTTAGATATCTGAAGACAGCCCAGAATCTTGTTTCATGTAAACATATGTAATCTAAAATCATGAATGATATGTAAAAGGATATCTAAAACCAGGTTCTTTACCCCCTAAAATATGGAGTTACATTTATAGATCAAGGACACCAGTTCTCAGCCTGCTGTATTTCATTTGGGGTCTGTAGAAAACCAGAGCAGATCATTTATGAGATAATCCTCAGGAATAACACCCAGTTGTACAAAATTGTGTAAGGAGGGCCCACACCTTGGCACTTAAGTCTCCTGCTAGAATTACATAGTTTTAGGATGATTTGACTTTATCTTTAACATTGTCTTTTCTAGATTCACCCAAATATTAGGAAAACAGTGAGAAGGCACGTGGGGTGGCGGATATATTCAGTAGAAATATTTCAGAGGATTTATATGAAAATTTTATTCTAAATAATTGGGAGAGTTATCTCCAAGAACTAATTCCAGTCCTTGCTAGTCCAACTGTGCCTTGGCAAGTGTAGTCAGTCCTCCTGATGTCCGCTCTTTAGTCTTGCAGGAATACACCAGGATCAAAATTAATCGTTTCCTCATCGTCGCCCATGTCTCCTGGAGTGCTATGAAGTCAAGATTAAAGAAGAACTTCACCAGTCCCCATCTGTTACTTTGTTCTTCCAGCCAGCAATATTCCAAGTCAGTAACTGGATTGAACCGTTGCACTTAATATTACTGTAGTGAGGGTGATTGGAAGAGTATTGGAATTGGAACATGAGTTTTTCAGTCATTCAGTAGAAGTGATATTACCCCAAATTTAAAACTCCCAAAATGCTACTGAATTCCTGGAAGCCTGCCGTTCAGCCAAATCAGCCATCAATAGACACATAGAGATAAACCAATTTTATATACCATTCAAAAGAGACAACTAAGAAGGAAACAAAAAGACCAGAATACATCCTCTCTAGCAGCTTATCCCCAAATAAGCAAGGATTAACACCTCACAAACAATCAAGCAGAAAACAATACCCTAATCAAAGAACTATGAGAGAGAAAACCATACTCCACCAACACTAGCAGGAAAAGCTACTCTATACTGCATAACAGGAGGCAGATCTCACATTCACTATCACTGATGATGTTACCTAGTCAGGTAATGAAATGCTTGGAAGCAAACAACCAAGAGAACACCAAGGATTCCACAAATAGGATACTAAATAACATCACATACTGTAGCAGTGTTGAACCTTGTGCATGTACAACTAACTGAGAGAAGATCCCCTCTATTGGTCAGAAGAAAAATCTTGAAGTGAAACCTTCTGAACTCATATAGTCTCCCTCTCTAACTTAGAACCATTGGCTGTCTGGGTTCTCAATTATCTAAGGAGCCTACACAAATCAAGCGAAGACTTCTAACCAATGTACAATTTGATCTTGGTATACTTTATATTGCAAGGAAAGTCTTCTAATTTCATTATTTTTTCTATGCAGTGCAGATGAAGGATGGGAATATAGTAGAAGACAGAAAGCATGAATGTCCACCCAGCCATCTCCTGTAATGGTGAATGAGTAGAAAGAGAAATGCCTCAATTGGGCACATAAAATACAAAAAAAGAAGACCAGTCTTTCACGGCAATTTGCAGAGGTGGATAATTCATACAAAAGGTGACAGAACAATGAATATTATGGGATCAAACTTGTGTCAGAGATTCCTTGATATTCTATCATTTTTATAAGTCCAGATGCATCCTTGATCTGCAAATTGCTTATCAGGTTCAGATGACTTTCTTATGTTGCTCTTTGTTGGACAGCATCTCGACTTCTTTCATGAACCGAAGGCATAATTCCTCCTGCCATGGTAAAGCTACACATTGAACTGCCACAGGAAGCCCAACAGCACCTTCTACTGCCTGAAAGAGATAGTGAAATAGCAAAAGCATTCAGATAGCTCAGGTCCAAAGGTCCAACCAAGCATTTTTGAATGTTGCAAAGTGGTCTTGAGCAAGTATCCTTGAAATATGTTTCTTGTCTCAGGTAAGTTTTCAAAGGACTGCAACCTTTACTTCTCAGATTCCTAGTTGAGACTATTAATAAAACTGTTTGCACCATGTGATTCTTTCTCTTGTATGCCTTCATACAACTGCTGCCTTGGAAGCCAATCATCCCAAAGATGTAAAATATAAGAGATAAAAGTTTTAAGTGCCTACATAGAAAAGTGAAAACTCACACTAACTCTTAACCTTAAGCAACCATCTTTAGTTTGATGACCTGGATAGGTAAACTGTTAACCAAATATTTGCTGCCCCCTGCCCCCTCAAATTCATTAGATTTATTTAAAATGGATTTAAATCATTTTTTTTGGCCAAGATTTAATCCTGGCCTTGGGGGAAATATAGAAGAATATCCTTCCCTAAAACATAATGGTTATAATCCTGGATTCTTAGATTAAGCCTTTCTTTCCTTCCAATTCTCAACTTGCTTGATTTTTTCCCCTCTCTTAAAAAGAAGACAAGAATTTTCAATACATATATTTCTACAGCTGAAAATAGATTTGCTCCAAAAAAAATCTCTTCATAGCTTTCCTCTGAAATTTTTCAGAGTAATTGTTCTTTATCTCAAGTTGTCACGGTGGCGTCACGTGATGTATCGGGACTTTTTTCTCCTTCGCTAAACCGGGCATGGGCGTGGCCAACACATGACTCATCCAGCCCGCAGGCTGGGAGTTTGACAGCCCTGATCTAGATTGATGACATTTTTGCAACTCAAGTTCAATACTTTATGCCAGGAGTGTCAAACTCGATTTCATTGAGGGTCACATCAGGGTTGTGTTTGACCTCGGAGGGCCAGTGTGTGTGTGGTGTGTGGCCAGGGTGGTGGTGGTCATGGTGGCTGTGGCCGTGGTGGCTGTGGCTGGACTCTTGTGGGCATGAAGGGACTCAAGACTGATGGTGCGTTTGACCCATCCCTACCTCGGGCTCAGGCAGGTAATCTTCTACAGTTGTAATATTTATTTATTTGTTTGTTTGTTTGTTTGTTTGTTTATATTTATATGCCGCCCAACTCCCAAAGGACTCTATTATATCGATATAATATATGGTATTATATCTTTTCATGCCATAATGTCCTCATGTACATTATTCATCCATACTCATCCCTTTTTGGGAAGATTGCTTATAAAAGAAGTGCTCAATAAGATGATATTAGATCATACATATCCTTAATTTAAACTCTATTGTTAGCAATTTTGGGTAGTAATAGATTAATCCATTAGAATTTAGGAAAGTTTAGTTAACCTTATTTATTTATCCAATGGTAGCAGATAATTTTCAAAAACTAATATTAATTCTTTTGTGAAATCAAATGTCTTCATGATCTCAAATATTATTGATCCACAAACATTTCTGTAATACCTCTCCTGAGTTCATACAAACCTTTTTCAGGGTCCTATCCCAGGAATCACCATAGATTCCCTGGTGTTGTGCCATCTCTTCTTCATCTGCTTCTGTAACTGTGGTGACTGGTACAACTCCAGCAGGGAAGTTCAAAGCATTGTACAGCATGGTATTAGAGATAGCACCTAGGAAGGTGTACACACAGAATAAAGAGGTGAAATTAGATACCTTCTCCCCTCCCCTTGGAGCTCCCTTCCCAAACCATTCTACTGGCAAAATTGAGTTATGTAAGGTAGAATTGACTAACTTTCTAAAATTGGTCTGTTCCATTTTTTCTTGGTTTTGAAAGTGTACAGTGGTCAATGATGCTGTGGTCAGCTATACTAGTCATCCCATGGACAGAAAAGTTCACCTGAAACCAGATTTCCAATCTCTCTGTGAGAATTACATGTAAGCTATATTCCCATATAAGAATTGTGAAAATTTCTAGATCATTCTGATCATTAATATTACTCTGCTAAGAGAATGGCAAAACCACTCTCTTTGGAAGCAACCCTAGTTAGTCTATTTGTGCAAGATTAATTGTTGGTGGATGCTCTTGAAACTTGATATTTTTTAATGTAATGAAAAGGTATACATTATGCCACAGTAAGGCTTACCAAGTATTTTTGAAGGATATCCAAGAAAGAAGGCGGGACCCAGAACTGGGCAAAGGACAACATCAAGCTTGTTTTTTCTCCAATGCTCAATAAACTTTTTCTGATAGACCTGAGCCCAAACAGCAATAGTTGTTAAAGTCCTGACAAAATCTAGGCTTGATAAAGTGTAGCTGAGTAGTTAAAAATGTGTTGAAAGCTAGTAAAGGTTGTTGCCAGATAGGAAAAATACAATCAACATGATCTATCTTATTGGAAGGACAGAATAAGGTTTGGTTTTTAAATTTTATTATTACAACAAATGCTTTTACCATCAATTCATTATGGATCTCCCATAGGTCCTTCACATTCCTGAAAGACAGAATATGTAACATGTAAGCCAAAAACCTTCTTAAAATATCACAGATTGCAATTCTGCTGAATAATCAAGATGATCATGTATGTGTCTGAAACAAGACAAGTCTGGGGCCGTATAGATCATCATTTTGAAGAAGCAGGGTAAGAAGAATATTGACGCTTTTGAGCTCTGATGTTGGACAAAACTCTTGAGGATACTGTACACAGCCCAAAAAACAAACCAATGGATCATCAAACTAATCAATCCAGAGTTCTCATTAGAGGTACAAATAACCAGGCTCAAATTATCCTATTTCGGAGATGTTATGAGAAACCTGGCAAAGGCTATAATGCTGGGGAGAGTGGAAGGAAAAACGGAAGAGGATGACCAGATGAATGGACTCAGTTACAATGACAATGGGTGCAATGTTGGAACTGCTGAAAGACCAAGTTAGGGACAGATTATTATGGGGAAAGTCTATCTACAGTACGTGGTTGCTAGGAATTGAAAATGACTTGATGGCACACAACCAATGAGATAATTACATATTTTATCAATTATGTCATAGTTGGTGGAACATCAAAATCTTATCTAATAAAATGGCTAAGTTGCCATTATCAAATGGCACATCACAATGCAAAAAGTACCTGATTTTTTTTTTAAAAAAAATTAATACTTGGGCACAGTGCATAAGTAATGAACTTAAACATATTAATCCCAAAAAACCGCACTGCTGAACTGCTTTTTTTTTTGTCTAGTGCAAACTCTAAAGATCAATCCCAGTAAGAGATTGAAGGGGCCAAATATTAAGTTTTTATAGTGTATTCAGCTAAAAGTCTCATTTCGGCACATTTGTAGGAATATAATTCTGCCATTACCTCACTCCACACAATGCATTCAGCTGCCCAGCCAGTCGGGGAAACTTGAAAGAAAACAGCATTGAGTGAAAATCCCAGATTCATTAGTACTAATTGCATTTGGTTTAAAAATTATACAGAATTTCAAAAACCTGTATCTCTGTTCTGTAAGGTCTGGTGAAGATACACAATGTTATGTCTGTACAGTTGTAATTTCATCTCTAATTTAAAGAGGCCATTATGTACAAGTCCTGAGGAGCAGGTATTGCAACCAGACAGCCCTGCCGGTTATCAGAGCACTAATCAAACTACCGGTAGTGATATGGGCAAACAAGAGGCCATATAACTGTAGGGTTTTTGCAACAATTCAGAAACAGCCCAGGACCTCTTCAGCCTCGCTATTTCTTCATTTGGGCAGGTAAGTTGGTAATGGCATTTCCCTCCCCCACCCCAACACTGCAGCTCTGCAGGGAGTATGTATAGGCCAGTGATGGCGAACCTTTTTTACTTTGGGTGCCGAAAGCATGCACGCGCAACAGTGTGTGCGTGCGTGCCGACACCCATAATGCAATGCCCTCCCACAGGCCTGCCCCCGCGCATGCGTGCACGACTCCCCCTGCATGGGGGGGGCGTGCCACACCCCCACACCCCATTTTTGTGCTAGCAGGCCTCCCTGAAGCCTCCTGGAACCAAAAATGGGCCGTGGGGGGCAACCCCCCCACGTCCCGTTTTGGTGCTCCCTGAAGGCCTCCCTGAAGAGTCCTGAAAGCATAAATGGCACGGGGGGGTGCTGCACCCCATCCCACTCCTCGCACATGCCCGTGTGACCCCACCCTCCCACGCATGCCCGTGCGACCCCCCTACCCCCCGCGCATGTCCGCACCCCCGGCAGAGACCCGAAAATCAACTGGTTGCGGGAGGCGCGCAGGCATGCACGGAGGAGCTAACCTGGGCGTCGGCTCGTGTGCCCGCAGAGATGGCTCCGGATGCCACCTGTTGTTCTGCCCCAACGACGAGCCACACGTGCCATAGGTTCACCATCACGGGTATAGGCCATTTCCCATTAGTGAGAATTTATGTCTCCCTTCTGGTGTCTTACTTCTGTGTCAAGCTGTAGCTGCCCACATACATGTCCATCATCCTTGTATCCCAGTCCAACCATCTCCCATTCACCCAGTATGTAAGGGGGCAATAAAAATATGCTTTCTTTTCCTTGAACAATTAATCAGTGGAACGACTTGCCTCTAGAAGTTGTGGGTGCTCCAACTCTGGAAGTTTTAAAGAAGATATTGGACAATGATTTGCCTGAAATGGTATAAGGCAGTGGTGGGTTGCTGCCAGTTTGGACCGGTTCATTAGAACTGGTAGTGGAAATTTACCGCCACTCGCAGAACCGGCAGTGATGACCAGCGGTCCACACTCCCGAACCGGTCCTCCGGTCGCCGCGGCTTGCAAAAAAAACCCTCTGCGCATGCACAAAGGCTTCTGCGCATGCACAGAGGGTCATTTCCGGGTCTTTTGCGTGACGTGACGGGGGCAAAACGCACACTTCCGTCACAATGCGAACTGGTAGGGAAGGTAAGTGGAACCCACCCCTGGTATAAGGGTTTCCTGCTTGAGCAGGGGGTAAGACTAGAAGACCTCCAAGGTCCAACTCTGTTATTCTGTTCAGAGTGGAGATTTTCATCATTCTGGGACAGGATACTGCCTGCCTGATATTCTTTGCACTCTGTTTGTCAGATGAATGGGTTCTCTGCATGCTCTCATCATTTTGAGGCTTGAGGTGGTATAGACAATCATAAGCAGCTTCAAAATGTTTTGAGATAAAGTGGAATGGAAATGATAAAACAGAGATCCTGTGAAGGGTCTATAGCAGGGGTGTCAAACTGGCGGCCTATGGGCCAGATGCATCCCGCACAGGCCACACCCACTCCAGCTCTGCGAATGGGGAAAACGTTGCGAAACATCACATGACGGCAACGTGATGTGGCAAGTTTGACACCCATGGCCTATAGCAGTGATGGCGAACCTTTTCGGCACCGAGTGCCGAAAAGGGAGCACTTTTCGTCATCTGGGCCGCGGCCAGGAAGAGGAGTACTTCCGTTCTCTGGAAATGTACTTCCGGTTACTGCCGCGCATGCGCACGCGCCGATCACCTGGCCAGCGCGCATGCTCACACCGGAAAACGGAAGACCAGCTCTTCCGGTTTCTGGTACTGCCGCACGCACAACGGCCAGCTGATCATCACATGTGCATGCACGCCAGAAACCCGGAAGAGGAACGGGCAACACCGCACATCCCAGGCGACATGGCTCCGCATGCCACTTCGGGCACGCGTGCCATAGGTTCGCCATCACGGGCCTATAGGGAAATGCCTAAAGTAAAGAGTAAATAATGCATGTCCTGAAGTATACAGGTCTTTTGCCAGAACTCTTCAATTAACTATACCTAACTCCTACTCCAGGGATGTCAAACTTGCGTCGTCAACGCGGCATCACGTGACATATCAGGACTTTTTTCACCTTTGCTAAATCGTGCGTGGGCATGGCCAGCGCGTGACGCATCCGGCCTGCAAGTTTGATAACCCTGTCCTACTCTATTCCAAAATTGCAGTTTGACTATGCAAACTATACTCCACCTTAATTGCTTGGGAAACTTCAAGATCGTCCTTCCAAAGATCTACTAGTTTGAGAGATGGCTATCCTCATACTATCTACTTTGCACCTGCTCTTTTAGTTATTTATCAATTAAAATCATTTTTATGACTGCCCAACTCACAAACTTGGTTTTGGGCAGCTAATAACATGTTAAAATAATATTTTTTAAAAAATCATTACCAAAGGATAAAAACCCTACAATGGTCACTGAGAATAAACCCAGACAAAACAAATGACAAAGATCTCGATCTTTCCTTTCCCTGACTTAGGATGATAAAAATTGGCAGACCTGCCATTTATCTATAGGCAATCAATTCAAATCATTTTAATTGCCAAAAGGAACTTCATGAATGCCTTAGGGCAGTAATGGCGAACCTTTTTTACCTCAGGTGCTGAAAGCATGCACGCGCAACAGCGTGCGCGTGTGTGCCAGCACCCATAATGCAATGCCCCCCCACAGGCCCTGCCCTCCGCACATGCATGCGTGACCCCCCCTGCGTGGGGGGGAGTGCCATACCCCCACACCCCGTTTTGGTGCTAGCAGGCCTCCATGAAGCAAAAACAGGGCACAGGGGGGGTGCTGCACCCACCCCACTCCTCGCGCATGCCCGCGCGACCCCCCACCCCACGCACATGCCCACGTGACCCCCCTGTGTATGCCCGTGCCCCCCCGGCAGAGACCCGAAAATCAGCTGGTCAGCGGGAGGCACGCAGGCATGTGCGGAGGAGCTGACCTGGGCATCGGCTCACATTCCCGCAGAGATGGCTCCGCGTGCCACCTGTGGCACGCGTGCCATAGGTTCGCCATCACGGCCTTAGGGAAATGGTCAGTTAAACATTTTCTTCAGAATATATTCAATTTAAAATTTATGTTTCCCATGGTTAATGGCGTTCACTGGAGTACTGAGGCATTGCTTCATATTGCCCCTTTGGGGCATGTGAACACAATGAACACAGAAGGGGTGTGGGGTTTGCATTGTAATTTCTGAATTCCATCAGTCTGATCCCTTTGCCTCCCCCCCCCACACCCAATGCTGCTGCTCACAATGCAAATATGTTTAAAGACACTTTTATTTCAGTTTTTATATCCCAAAATACAATAATTCTATCACAAATTTGACCCCATACACACCTATCTAAGATATCTTAGACTCACCCAGATCTTGATGAACTTGGCCAAAACTTTCTTCACCAACTTTGGGATTTTAAGGATTTTCACCTGGTCTTTCAAAGCTGGATCCACTATATCTTTTTGACTGACAGGCAATAGAGAAGGAAAGCAAGATTGGAAATTCTCTCTCTTTGTATATAAATGTATTTACCACAATCATTTGCTCTAGCAAGAAGTGATGTTGACCACTTTTTACAGAGGAAATTGGACACTAAAGTTATCAAGGGCTGTTGTAGAACGGACAAGCAGATCAGCAATTTTTGCCCTTCTCCCCAACATTTGCTTAAAACATCTGGAGTTGGCACACTATGTGGAAATTGCATAGTCACGCAAGTAGCAATATACTTTCCCCTTAATAAGAAAAGGTTAATTCATTGATATAATAAAGCAAATGGTAATGATGATGATACTACCATCATCTTCTGGAAAACAATGACCTTACTTCAAAATGTGGTTGAATGAGAACACAGTAATATTGAGCAGTGTCCTTATTTGCTATTTGCTCTTTAAATGTTCTTTAGCATTCTCAACAAACTACTTACAACAAGGCCAAAAGACTTGAGCCTCCATCTGCAAAAATACCTTTCAGATAAATTTCATCGATAACATAATCCACAGAAGCTGGGTTGAAGGGAACTAGCTGCAAATAACAAAGGGGGTTTTCAGTTAAACCTCGAAGGTGCCAAGTAAATACAAGTCTAGATTAACTATTTTCCTGCATGCTATTTGCCCACTCAATATGGCTTTCTCTATACAGGCATACACACACAAAGGGCTCCTCCCTGTGGTTGTTAGTGCTATTCACCGGATCTTCAGCTGACAAGAAAGTGCCAGCTGGCTGATCTGTCTTTCTAGCCTGCCATTGGAAGGATGTCACCAAATGCTGATGTCCAATTAAGAGCAAATTAAGGAAAGGGATTGGTGGTTTCCCTCTGTCAACAAGCCAACAGCTGGCAAGAAAGCATCCACCAGTTACTCTTCGTAACTGACTTGGATTTGGACCAGAGAAAAGCAAAGTATTTTTGAAAAAATAGACCAGAGGTTGTAATCAACTGTTAGAAGTTGCTCCAGGATTTGCCCAAACTTCTGGCAACTGATTGCAAGGCTGTGAGAAGTGTCAAGAGGAGGAGGGGAAACTGAGACCACAATCAGCCTGGAGAAAAGCTCTCGGGTGTGGCAAAAGAATAGAAGAAGACAACTGTATTCTTGCTAGATCTACAGTCCCAGAGAGAGGATTCCCAAGATAGTCAGAACTGGAAGGGAGTGGCAGATCATATCTCCCTTCTTTTCCCACCTCATTCAGTTGGGATGAGGAGAGATGGCTCTTTACCCATCAGGTTTCTTAGCCCCTGAATATCCCATCCTGAGAGCTGATTCTGCAGGTCTCCAGGGCTTGAAGGGAAGGGCAGGAGATATAGGGCACCTAAACCATCAGCACCTGTCTGAAAATCAGCTGAGTGGCTGTAGAGGGAAGATTACACAATGACATCAGGGGTGGTATTCACTTGCTTTCCCTACCAGTTCGCAAATGTGAGCGTGCGCACCTTCCGCCCATGCACTTTGCTCGTGCGTGCGGCTTGCACGCATGCGCACGACTTTAAAACATGCCTAAATAGGATGGCATAGAGCCGGGGCGGGTGAGCGTCGCTACTACCGGTTTTCCCGAACCGGTCCGAACCGACTGAATACCACCTCTGAATGATATCCCACTTTAGCACATGGTTCCATTAGCAGCTTTTAAAAAAAAATATGGGCTTTTGACCATTTTAGCAGCTTTTGAACAGGGTTGCTAATTCAGAAGAGCACAGAGCCTATGTTTAAAAGCAGCCCATTAAGAGCTGACAGGTGTGGATTTGCTTGCTTTGCTCCTATGGGAAAGCTCCCTCCCCAATCACTTTGCAACTGCCCCCTTCCCACATGAACATTCAGCTGTAACATCAAGCTTTTCTAAAACAAGGGTTTAGTGCTCTTATGAAACAGCAATAAATCCCTGGTCAACATCAGCCTGCACAACTGCTGCACCATGAAAGCCTATCAGCCCCACTGCTCAGTTGCTATTCATAGTTAATTAGTAAGAGGCCAATTTTGGCCCAACCAAATGAATGGTCAGGAAAGCACACCATTCTGCACCACAACTAAAATGTGTAGTTTCTTGGCTGCTTAAAGGGCCAATTTAAGCTGAATATGACATTACTGTGACTCAGGTGATAAAATGAAGACAGCATCACCAGGATACAGCAGAAAAAGGGGGCCACTGGATCATGTTTATGCTGTGGCTAGGTGGATGTAACAGTCCAAGCCACATTGCCTTCCAATTTGTTCCCCTTCTATATTTTCTTTTTTCTTTATTTATCAAACATCACTAAGGAGCAAAAGACATATGCCTTTCACTTAGCCATGCCAAAAGCCATCCTTCCATATAGAAGCTCTCTGACTATTCTGCATCAGACTATTTTACATGCAAATAAGTTGTACAGTAAACAATAGTAGCAAAGATACACACTGTATGGCCAGCTTCCTGAAGAAGCTTCCTGGTTTTATGCACAGCCCTTCTCATGCATGGTGGGAGCAAGAAATAGCCATCTGTGTCATAATACCCAATCCGTAGAGGTGTAGAGCTTGAATAAATCTAGAGGGGAGGGAAAAAACCTCTCGGTTACTAACATTAATGGATTAAGAGCTATAGCATGATGGCACTTTTGTTAATCACATTGTTGTATTTGTCACACTATTAGTGGAACTTGGCATGCAGAACAGGGGTGGGTTCTAACTTACCTCACCGCCGGTTCGCTTTCTCCCGTGCCACGTGGCTGTGCATGCATTGCACGCCACGTGGCCGCGCCGCATGGATGCACACGCACTTTGCACGGGCGCGCATGCATGTGCAGTGCCGAAAATTCGCAAAAAATTCCCCAAAAAAAGAGCCAAAAACAAGATGGCAGCGCATGCACAGTGCTGGGGACTTGGCTTCTGCGCATGCGCAGAAGAAAAAAATCAGCAAAAAAAATCCCTTCCCCCCCAAAAATCCCCCCCCAAAAAAAATCCCCAAAAAAGATGGCGGCGTCCACGGACCGGCACCGACAGAACCGGCTCCGTGACATTACCAGCGGTTTGCTACCGGTTCTATAGAACCAGTACGAACCGGGAGGAACCCACCTCTGATGCAGAAGCTCACAGAGTTGCATGAGCTCTGGTTTGGATGGTGGGGTACTTAGAACAATGGACAAGACTTTTAAATATGTTTCAGCAAATTAACAGGAATTGACCATGACGATAATTCTCAGGTGGCACTACATTCTTCTTAAATTAGGAAATTTAAGTGAAGTAATTTTAATCTAATTAAATATAATGTACTTTTAATGTAATTTTAATACGTGATTTTTCTGGAAAGTGTTGACAGGGTGGTAAGCAAGTTGGCACATATTGCTAGCTTTGATGACAGTGCTCAATTAGCTGTAGTTTTGATTGAAACTTTCTGAAGAAATTTGAAAAATCTCACAATCTTTACAATGAATCCTGCTGTGAGTTAACTTTTTTGTAATGTACGTAAGTAGATGCAGTATTAAGAAATTGATTTAATGTCTTTTATTAGTTGCCAGCTTTGTTACTGTGAAATGTTTAAAAATCAAGCACATCTTTGACCAGATTAGTGACATTCCTAATGGAAGAAATGGCTCTGGTTGAAGAAGCTTTGAAAAGCACGACAAAGGAGGATATATTTTCTCAAACTGGTGACTATTTATTAGCTATATTAATAATGTTTTCCCCAGGAGAAATTAAATAGACTCGTCCTTCACTCACATGTATGTGTGTAGATATATAATCCAAAAATTGTTCTTTTTTATTTTCCTTTTTGTTTTTATTTTGGGGAGGTTTATTTTTAGTGTGGATAGGGTCCTAATCCTGTTATGTTACGTTACGTTACGTTACGTTATGTTATGTTATGTTATGTTATGTTATGTTATGTTATGTTATGTTATGTTATGTTATGTTATGTTATGTTATGTTATGTTATGTTATGTTGTGTTGTGTTGTGTTGTGTTGTGTTGTGTTGTGTTGTGTTGTGTTGTGTTGTGTCAATCCAACTCAAATCAACCCAGAAGTATATTTCTTTTATATTTTAAAC
>QLTV01002530.1:2118581-2195817 GCA_003457575.1 Thermophis baileyi
TTAAAGGTGTGGCAGAGAGTGGTCTCGGTGTGTTTTTCCAACTGCAGTAAGTGAGGTTGAATGTGTATAGTTTTAGAAGAGCTCTGTGTGTGTGTGTGTGTGTGTGTGTGTGTGTGTGTGTGTGTGTACATACACATACAGTATATATAGTAGATAATGCATATTTTTGTGTGCCTGTGGGTAATATGTATGTACACATATGGCATATATACATAGGATTAAATAGTATATTTTGGATGTTCAGTAGTAGTAAATAGATAGGGAAATTGTATCTCGTTGAGGCCTTTGAGGCGAGGAGAGGCCAGGCACCCTAACCCTAACCCTTGACGTGAGTGACGTCAAGTTGGCCACGCCCACCCAGTCACATGACTGCCAAGCCACTCCCACCCGGTCACATGACCGTCAAGCTGCTCCCACCTGGTCACATGACTGTCAAGCCACTCCCACAAAATTAAGCCACACCCACAAAAACAAGCCACGCCCACAGAATGGTAGTAAAAAAAATTGGAACCCACCCCTGGTCGGGGATACCATGAGTGGCAAACAAAGTCTGTAATATCTTGATGACTGCGTCAGAAGAGGACATCAGCTTCACCTCTACCCACTTAGAGTAAGCATCCACCCCCACGAAGAACATTTGACCCTGCACTGGGCCAGCCAGGTCTATGTGAAGGCGAGACCAAGGCTGTCTTGGTGTGTCCCATTCGGAGGGGCTTGCTTTAGGTGGGTTTGGTCTTGTTTCTTGACACGTCTGACACCCATTCGATAATGTCCCGATCTAAATTTGGCCACCATACATAGCTCCTGGCCAGAGCTTTCATCCTCACTATACCCGGGTGGCTATCATGTAAGGTAGACAGGATGTGGTTTCGTAAAGAGGAAGGAATAACAACTCTATGGCCCCAGAGCAAACAGCCTTTCATTGTGGATAGTTCATTTTGCCTTGTCCGGAATGGTTGGAACAGTGTACCCCCAGAGTCTAAAGGCCAGCCTCTCCTGACCCAGTCCAAAACCTGAGAAAGAATTCTGTCTTTGGATGTGTGTTTGGCCATGTCCGCTGCTGAGAGAACATTTGGTAGTTCTTCAATCATCAGCACAGAGTTACCAGGAGCTGGATCTTCCACTGGAATAGGTAGAGGGCATCTACTCAGGGCATCTGCATGTGCGAGGTGTTTTCCTGGCCTGTACTCAAGGGCGTAGTTATAGGCAGCTAGAAATTCAGTCCACCTGGTCATCCTTGGGGACATAATTTGAGGGGACTGCCTGTTTAGAGAGAATCCCCAGCAATGGTTTGTGGTCTGTGACCAAAGTGAAATGGCGGCCATATAAGTATTCATGGAACCTTTTTACTCCGGTTACCAGGGCTAAAGCCTCCTTATCTATTTGCCCATAGTTTCTTTCTGTCTGGGACATGGTGCGAGAGAAAAAAGCGATGGGTGCCTCCCTTCCTGAAGGCAATCTGTGACTAAGGACGGCTCCTACGCCAAACGGAGAGGCATCACATGTTAAAACCAATGGCATCTTGTCACTATATTGTAAAAAGAGACTGTCAGACGTGAGCAATCATTTTATAGCCTGAAATGCGGCAGCTTCTCTTGAGCCCCACAGCCAAGGTCTCTTTGTATCTAAAAGCCTATGTAAAGGTTCGGCTACGGAAGTCTTGTGGGGCAAAAAAGCACTGTAGAAGTTAATGAGGCCTAGAAAAGCCTGCAATTCTGTTTTATTCTTAGGAGTAGGGGCCTCATGAATCGCCTTAACTCTAGCTTTGGTCGGGTGCAACCCTGAAGAATCTATTCTGTAGCCCAAGAACTCGACTTCTTTTACACCTAGTTTGCATTTTTCTGATTTAAGGGTGAGTCCCGATTGCTTGAATCTTTCCAATACTGTCCTTAAACGTGCTTTCAATTGATAGATATCAGCAGCAGACACCAAAATATCGTTGAAATAAGGAACTACTCCAGGAATACCCTGGAGCAGTCGTTCCATTAAACACTGAAATATACCAGGGGCAACAGTAACTCCAAATTGGAGCCTGTGGCATTTAAATGCCCCCCTATGAGTGACGATAGTTTGGGCCTCTGCTGTGGCCTCGTCAACAGGAATCTGTTGGTAGGCCTGGGTTAGGTCCAATTTTGCAAAAATCTTGCCCTGGCCTAGAGAATGGAGGAGGTGCTGAACCACAGGTACGGGGTAAGCAGAATTTTGGAGGGCCTTATTGAGGGTCCCTTTGTAGTCAGCACATATCCTGACTGACCCGTCTGGCTTAACGGGAGTGACTATTGACATTTCCCATCTAGAGTGGTCAACTGCCTGAAGGATGCCCTGACTAATTAGTTTATCCAAGGCAGCATCTACTTTTTTCCTCAGGGCAAAAGGAACTCGTCTATATTTCATACGAATGGGAGGGACCTGGGGATCCAAATTAAAGGAAAGGGGCTTCCTGGTGTACTTACCCAGGTCAGAGGTGAAGACAGTGTTGAACTCCCTGACGAGATCAGACAGGATTGGCTCTTGGACATGATGGATTCCAGAAATGGAGAGGCCCAGGAAGCGGAACCATTCCAGGCCTAAAAGACTAGGAAGTGGGTCTTCTACAATCATGAGGGGAAGGTGACCTGAGAATTTTCCATACTGAATATGGAAGGGGTAGGTACCTAATAGGAATGATTCTGCCCTGGTAATCTCTTAATTTAGTAGGGGCAGGTTTAAGTTTAGATTTGGTAAAATGGGGAAGCAATTTTTTTATAGCCTGCCAAGATATAAGTGACATGGAGGAACCAGTATCTACTTCCATTTTACATGGAGATCCCTCCAAAAGTATAGTGATAAATATTTTTTTCTTGCTATTGCTAATTGCATTTCCAATTATGCTTTCAGGGGGATAGCTGTCATTGTTAATAGTATAGCATTCATCTCCCCTGGGTTCAAATTTGAAGGATGGTTTTTTAAAATTTAAAGGTTTAGCTAGTGGCCTTGTATTTGGCTGTGGGGCTCTGCATACCCTTGCCAGATGACCCATTCGTCCACATCTCAGGCAGTCTGCATTTCTGAACTTGCAAGCAGCTCTCAGGTGCGGTCCCCCACAGCTTAAGCAGATGTTTCTTGTTATTTGCCTTGCTGTCTTGTCTCTGGTCCTGAGGTCTGAGGCGATGTACATCTTCTTCGATTCCCTCAGTAATGTCCCCTATTTTGTCTGCTGTTTCCGAATGGACAGCCTCCGTTTTGGCGGGAAAAATTGAAAAGGTCGTTTGCTGGATCTCTGAGGCAGACCTGTCTGAAAGTTCTGCTGCTCTTGCCTCCTCTAAGGCTACTTGTAATGGAAGTATTGTTTTTGTAAGTAGGTGGCGTTGTAATCTTAAGTCTCTGATGCCACAAACAAGCCTGTCTCTCATCTAAGTGTTCAAATTCACAGTAAAGGGCAGCTGCCCTGAGTGAAGACATGTATTGGTTAAGAGTTTCCCCCTCTTTTTGGTTTCTGTGATAAAAGGCATGCCTTTTAGCTATCACAGATGGAACAGGGGAATAATGGTCCCTTAAACTCTCTGAGATAACATCCCAGGGCACAGTATGTACTTTCTGAGGAGCCAAAATATTTTTTGCAGTTTCAAATACCTCATTTCCACAGTTAGAGAGGAAAAGGGCTTTTTTCCTGTCATTAGAAATGCCAGAGAGTTCGTTAGCCATTAGGAAGAATTCGATTTTTTTTAAAATAAGTGTCCCAAGATTCAGCTGCAGGATTGTAAGCGGCAAAAACGGGTAAGGCTGCCATTCTCCACAGAAGGGGATTTTTTTGGTAGTGACTTCAGCTCTTTGTAGTGACAGCTCAGCTCCGTGTCTTATAGCCTCGTTTGTTTGGGGATAAAAATCCCATCCTCATTGATATGTCTTAGAAGACATGCAAACTGAGGCAGACATGTTCAGAAGGCTAACAAGTTTATTCAGCTCAAGGTAAATGCTAACAGTGAAAATGCTGGCCTGTCTGCTCAGCATGGCACGCTCTGGCTAACAGAGAGCGGCAAAGTCAGTACTCTTGACAGCTCCTTATATAGTCGAGCCAGAACGGCTGCGACCAATCAGCTTGCAGCAGCAGCCAGCAGCAGCTGTGGACCTGAGTGAAGACTGGACACAGCAGCTATAGTAACAGAATCTTGCAAGTCTGATTGTACTGTGTTTCCTCCCCTTATTACTCCAGGGAACTGGATAGTGTCTATTAGAGTCATTTCTGAATATAATCTCATTACTCCGAACTTAAACAATATTTCATTCTTTTTGTCTAAGCAAATGTTATTGCATGTTTTCATCAAGGTCATATTTACTATTCTTAACATGCAAATAAAAGATTCAATTTTGCACTATTCACCTTCTCCAAGAGATTTCTTCTCTCTTCGCCAGAAAGCCAGATTAGCGTAGTGGTTAAGGTATCAGGCTAGAAACTGGCAGACCATGAGTTCTAGCTTTCATTAGGAACCCAAAGCCAGCTGGGGGACCCTGGACCAGTCCCTCTCTCTCAGCCTTAGGAACAAGGCAATGCCAAACAACTTATGAAATCTTGCCAAGAGAATTGCAGGGATTTGACTCCTGATGACTTCTTGTACCACACTGACTCAAAGACACCAAAACAAAGATAATAATAATAATAATTTTAAAAACCCACTCTTCTCCAAATTTGTTCCTTAAACTGTCTAAGCCCACCTCAAGAATTTCCAGAATTCCTGGATAGGAATTTACAACACTTAAGAAACCTGTGTAATGCGGGTGTAAAAGGCCTGCTTTCCCAAATAATTTGTTGTATCTGAGCAAGTATAAGCCCAGATTGTACCATGGTGATTCCTGCCAGATTAAATCTTAAACACTTCTCTGAACAAGAGCAACATATTTACATATAGTTGAATGCCACAATTTTCAAAGAAAATATTGGGGCTGTGACCATATGTATAAAGCCCCAAAGCCAGGGGTGAAATCCAGCAGGTTCTGACAGGTTCTGGAGAACCGGTAGCGGAAATTTTGAGTAGTTCGGAGTTGTTTCCGGGTGACATTCAAGGTGCCGATTGTCACCTTGAAAGCCCTACATCAGGGGTGAAATTCAGCAGGTTCTGACAGGGTCTGGAGAACCGGTAGCGGCAATTTTGAGTAGTTTGGAGAACCGGCAAATGCCACCTCTGGCTGGCCCCAGAGTGGGGTGGGAATGGAGATTTTGCAATATCCTTCCCCTGCCATGCCCACCAAGCCACACCACAACCACTAAGCCATGCCCACAGAACCGGTAGTAAAAAAATTTGGATTTCACCACTGCCCAAAGCCTATCATATTTCCTCTTGTTGTCACGGACCCTCATCTTTAAACAGGGCCAAAAGCCTTAAGAAATTTAGTGAACTCACCATGACTTAAATACATTCCAACAATAGTTTGCATACTTTGTAGATTTGCTCTAAAAGATCACCCTTAAATGGGTCTTTCTTTTCAACAATCTTTGAGCATCTGCAGAGGTAATTTCTATGATGGGGTGAATAGTTATCTTTTCTTGCAATGAAGTAGTCTAGTGAAAGGTTCTATGTACAACTCTTCTTTCTAATGGTTTGTGTGAAAGAAAATTAAGGAATTTGAGTATTAATAAATGTTTTAGCCTGGAGCTCTTACACATAGTCAGAGAATAAATTGTAGTAGCAAATATTTACCTAGGAAGAAGCAGTTTCTTCATTGTACTAAACTGTTAGAGTTAGATGCAAGAGGAAATGGGCTCAACCATTAGAGCACGGGGAACGTTTTGTAGTTACATAGTGCAAAGCTGACTCACTTATATTTGTCTTTGGGTTTTTCTCTGTAATCAGTCAAATATTTATATGCATTTACTTTCTTATCTTCAATTATAAATACAGCCTATTTTCTTTGTATCAGGGCCTTGCCCATGGGATTTGACTAAACATGTCCATGTGTGCTTGACCTGGCTATGCAAACCCATAGTAAAATGTTTGGAGACTAAATTATTCTTGTGTTTTGCTTGCAAAGGCAAAATGGACCTCATCTTGAGAAGAGAGAGAAAACTTATAAGCTGAGATTTTTTTTCAACAATTGTAACAGAGATCCATCATTGCAAGCCTGATTGCAGCAAGAAAACTCAAATCCTTCATGACTGTTATCATGAGAGAGAAACCAAGAGAGAGTTTTAATTAGTCAACCTGTTGTTGATGCATCTGCTTCCTTACTGTATTACAATCATAATTGCTTTTAGTTCATTTCCTCATTACAGGTAGTCCTCACTAGATCTCACTTACTGACCACAATTGAGACCAGAAAACTTTGTCATTAAACAATATGGCTATAAAGTGAAAACTCACTTGACTGACAACTTATGACATCTGTTCTGGTTGCAGTCATTAAGCAAATGACCCATGTTCAAGATAACTTGAACATGACTTGCAATTACCTGCTGGATTTCCATTGACTTTTTTTGTGGGAAGCTGGCAGTGAAGGTTGCAAATGGTGATCACATGACTATGGGATGCTGCAACCATTGTAAATGTGTGCCAGTTGCCAACTACCCGAATTGCTGTCACTGAGCGCAGAAACAGTGCAATGGCTACAACTTTGAGGACCGGTCATAAATCTCTTTTTAAAATGCCATCGTAACTTTGAACAAAGGTTGAACAAGTAGTCAATATGCAGGCACTAGTTGTGGCCTTCAAAATTTTCCTGATCTTTCCTGTGTCATCTAGTTTGGTCTGTAAAACGCTATTTTATTTCCTAACCTTTAAACTGACAACATAATAAAGTATTTTTCACAAAATCCTACTTTTCTTTTTTCTTTTTAGGGTCAGAAAGAGGTTTACATAAGCATAGTTGAAAAAAAATCTCTTCTAATATAATTGAGATGTCAGGCACAAATTTGACTTAAGACACAGTAAGCAGGCAAGTTTCCTTAAAGTTGCAAATTTATCCTAACTCTAAAACACCAATCTCAATCTCTTTATACTTCAACTGATTTAATATCAGCCCTAATGCAAACTGACCTGAATTGGGTTTGTTTATATCCCTATATTTGGCTACAACTGGTCTAATTCAAGCTTCTGTTTTAGCCTTTCTGATAGCCTTTACGTACACCTATTTAATATGCCAGGTTTATTTTTTACTACTCAAGGCAGCATACAGAATGCTCCTGTCTAGTTTCCCACAAGAACAACCTTGTGGGATGAGTTGTGCTACAAGATGCTGTGCAGAGTGTAAAACCAGCTTTCAAACAAGTCAAAAGAATTCTGACCTTTGCTACATGTTTGAAGAACAGTATTCCTGTACGTCAAGGATGGATCTGCCAAATACTTGACAATTTATAGCCAGAAATTAATTTTTTTTCAAAGGCTGAAACAAATGTTACTATCTTAGCTTGAGAATACAGGAGGGAGATTGCCCCCTTAGTAGTGAAAACTGTTACTAAGAATCCTCAGATCTAAGGGTATGCAGCTTACCTACAAATAAAAAAAAATCACTGAAGACTTTCCCAATCTTGGCAACTTTAAAATGTTTGACTTCAACTCCCAGACTGAGAAACACTGGCTTAGTGTATTAAGTGTGTTAAGCTAATTTGTAATGTAAAATAATCACAAAGTTCTTAGAAGAAATTATCCAAAACTCTTACAGCCAGCTACATTCTAAGAAGGAGGCCAAAGGATCTTGCTGTCAAGTCCAACAGTAAGGGAGGTAGAGAGGGGGTGGGGAGCAAAAATGATGCTTTTACAGTTTTTAAAAACAAGTTTGTTAGATTTTCTACTAACATTGTTCTTCTGCAAACAACACAAGTTTTTCTTGTAGTCCTAGATTCTAACACATATTTCAACAATGAATCATGGAGACCATATCAAAAACAAACACAATACCTTTACACTAGATCACTTTCCCATCCTCATATTCTCCAAGTATCAACTCTTTCCTTCTCTGGAGCTGCAAGGTTAATTTTCAAGATATTCTATATCTAAACTGCTTATTTTCCCATGGTCCTGAATCACTCAGTGCATTGTAGTAGCAATAGCACTTAGACTTATATATCGCTTCATAGTGCTTTACAGCCCTCTCTAAGCGGTTTACAGAGTCAATTACCAATTCAACAAAGATATGCAAGTTGCGGGCCTGCGCCCTGGAGATGCCGCTGACCGTGCAAAGTGGCGCTCAATGATCTGAAAAGCAGACCTTGCGCACCTGCGGGAACATGAGAAGAAGGAGGAGGAGGAGGAGAAGGAGAAGGAGGAGAAGGAGAAGGAGAAGGAGAAGGAGAAGAAGGAGAAGATTGTAGTGAATTACCACACCTCTGAAGTTCAAAACTCGTAATGTCCACATTTGTTCAGGTTCCTCAATGCCACTGGGAGCTTTCTACTGGATTCCAACAGATTACAGAAGGTTTCAAGGTCATTTCACCTTCTAGTGTTTTGTTTCTGTTCAACCCTTCGTTCTGTAATCCTTCTAGTTCCACCCTTTAGGATATCTGATCTTTGTCAAAAAATAGATTTCACATAAGAGAATATTGACACAGTCTGCCAGTTCAACCAACTCAAGGACAGGGTTTCAACAACAGCAGCCTCTCCTGCAATCCCTCAGCTCAAACACAGAAACATTTGATCCTGTGAGGAACTTTCTGACAGTGAGAGCGATCAACCAGTGGAACAACTTGCCTACGGAGGTTGTGGGAGCTCCAACATTTGAGACTTTCAAGAAGAGATTGGACTGCCATTTGTCGGAAACGGTGTAGGGTCTCCTGCTTGAGCGGGGGGTTGGACTAGATGACTCACAAGGTCCCTTCTAACTCTGTTAATCTGTTAAATCTGTTAAATCTGTTAAATCTGACCAGGCTGTGTTTCTCAACTTTGGCAACTTTGAGTTGTTGGCTGGGGATTTCTGGAAGTTGAAGTCCACCCATCTTAAAGTTGCCAGGTTTAAGAAACTCTGCTCTAATGCCTTCTTCCTACCAAGCACTGATTCTTTAGATTCCCAAGACAACTCATTTGAGTTATCACTATCAGGAGGGCAATAACAATCACTGCAGACAATAACAAGGCAGGCATTCAGCCTAGGAAACATTAGAAGACATTTTGTGTAGAAGACTGAGGAAGGCAGCAGATGTCTGCTAAAGAATCAGTTGTCGAGACTACATTTTTCAGGCTGGAAAAGACGTGCTTGCTCTTTAGAGCACTTTTTGTATCTTTTCTAAAAATGTTTCCTTAAACATTAAGCCTCTCCATCATTCAGAGCATTTGTAAAACAAAATAAAAATCTTCTCGTCATGATGCCAAGGGAGAAAAAGGCATGAAAATTTGACTTTTCTTCTCTCCAACTTTTTTTATATGGATTACCTCTACTTTTTTACTTCTTTGGTATAATTCACCTATTTTTAGTGGTCATTCAACTAGTAATCTGGTCTTTAAGATGTTCTTTGTTGTGATTGTAGAATGATAGTAGGGAATACAAGCAAAATTCTCTGACACTTTATATCTTGTCTTGGAATGTCTAATGTTCTGTATTTATTTAAAACAGCCGCCCATCTTACACCAAACTCTGGGTGGCTTCCAACCGACAGTTAAAACAGTATCATTCTACAATTAATATAGACATATAACTATTAAAACTACAAATAGTAAAAACCTGGCACCTTACTTTTTATTTAAATTAATATTTTATTGTGTTTGGGTTTGCACAATAATTATTCATACATTTCAGATTTCTTTTCCAGTAAGCATAACTTTTTATCCCTTTAGTGTTTGGTCATTCACCCATCCTACAACACAGGACTAGTCTCTCAACTGTAAGAAGCATGCGGAAAATACATTAACATTGCTACATAACCTGCATTACAGGGTTGAAATCCAGCAGGTTCTGACAGGTTCTGGAGAACCGGTAGTGAAAATTTTGAGTAGTTCGGAGAACCGGCAAATACCACCTCTGGCTGGCCCCAGAGTGGGGTGGGAATGGAGATTTTGCAATATCCTTCCCCTGCCACCAAGCCATACCACCAAGCCATACCAAGCCACACCCACAGAACTGGTAGTAAAAAAAATTGGATTTCACCACTGCTGCATTATAAAAGCTAACCAACCCTACTAAGTTTCCAAGCCTAGACAAATCTGACCAGGTTTAGCACCTGTTGAGACCAACCTAAAAAAAATATCAAAATTCTCTTCTAAACCCAAGAAAAAGCCACCCACATTCCATATCCCATGCTGTGTTAGTACCCAACTATTTCAACCCTTGCCTTCTCAAACCCTCTAAATGCTACCCCAACTTTCAAAATGTAGTTCAGCCCTGTGGTAGAAGCTCACATGATGAGAGCATTTCCCCCCACACATAACACAGGGAAGAACAAAAACCACACATTTCAGTTATCTTTTATAAACCTAAACGCTAGCAAGATTCTTAGATACATCTTTCTTTTTTGAGGTTACCTTTCAGTAGAAGAGTTCAGCTAAGAAGACAGAATGCATTACATTTGCTGTGTAACATAACTGTTGGCTGGAGCCAATCAAATTTAATAATTCGACCACACCCAGTTCTCTAAAAGGAGCCTATTGAACCAAGCTTGATAAGATCGTAACTACCAGTTATTGTGCTATCAGTATCTTGCTACATATAACAACACAGGTGCGTGCATGTGGGAGGGGGGTGGTAATCTTTGCAATACTGTGAATAGATAGTAGGAAAGCAAGGGAACCATGCTTTGTCCAGCCTGGGCAGAAATCAAAAGAATATTCAGTGAGAAATGTAAGCTTGAGGGTTGAAGATAGTTCATTGCAGGGGTGGGTTCCTCCCAGTTCGGACCAGTTCTCCTGAACTGGTAGCGGCCCGCTGGTGATGTCACGATGATGTCACCAAACCGGATCGGTCGGTGCCGGTCCGTGTGGGCCATCTTTTTTTGAAGTTTTTTTATTTTTGAATTTTTTTTTATTTTTATTTTCCTTCTGAGCATGCGCAGAAGCTGACTTCTGGCACTGTGCATGCGGTCGCCGTCTTTTTTTCAGCTTTGTTTTTTTTCTGGATTTTTTGTTGCTGTGCATGCGCGTGCGCGCAAAGCGTGCGCGCACCCATGCGGCGCACCCACACGGCGTGGGAGGGAGCGAACCAGCAGTGAGGTAAGTTGGAACCCACCCCTAGTTCATTGATTTCACAGACTAATTATAATTTTATAATTTTAACTGTTAGCCAGCAGAAAACATAGTTGCCTGGAAGCTAGGAAAATCTGATAGTCTTATCAACCCACTGGACCCACTGGAGAGGAGGAGTCATGCCAGACATAGTATCCTAGTGTTTCTCAACCTTGGCAACTTTAAGATGTGTGGACTTTAACTCCCAGAATTTCTTAGCCAGCAAGCTCTGAGAAACACTGTTGAGGTTGAGAAATACTGGAGTAGCCAATCAGAGGCTTCTACTAGAAGGACATGAAATGCTGGAGACTCTCTACAGAACCCTAAAGAGCTTAAGGCAAGGCAAGTTGGAGAGCAGCAATTTTGAATCAACGTTGGGGTGTGTACATTTGCAGTGGGCGAGGAATGGGAGGAAGACTAGGTCATCTGTTCTGCTCTCAAGAAACAGGGAGTTGCCCGTACTGACAATGGGCCAAGCAGAATGTCTGAATCTGTGCTAAGGCTAAAGTTGGGTCAAACATTTATGGGAAAGTCTTTTATAGATGCCTGGTTCGAGCACTTATCATGGGATGTAGCTACAGGCACGGGCGCCAAACCCATTTGTTTGTACCAAAAATCTGTGTTTTTTTGTTTCTTTTTAAATAAATTTTTATTAAGTAAACATTAAAACATTGGACACAGTGCGACCTTCCTGGCTTTGTCATTTCCATACCTATTTTAACCTAATAACAGATACATTTCCTACTCATGATACATTACAACTTTGATATTATATACACAACCCTTATTTCTTTTGATTGTACAAAATAGGGAAAGATAATCACGCACTTACTTTTTTTATGCTCCTTTTCTCCGTTTCCCTTTAGCATGCTCAGACCAGCCCTTCTCTTGTATGCATTAATAAATCAACCATGATCCTTAATGACCACTATCTAGTTGGGAAATGTGGCATTATTTCACAATGTCAGAAAAATATTGGAGGTTGAGAAAAATGTTTCTAGGCATTAGCTTTCCCAATGTTAAGGCAGTGCTGGTGAAGGAATACTGAAATGAAAATGAATCAGCATGCTCCACAAAAGTTGATTGTCTCTCCTTTCAAAGCAACTGTGTTTAATGTTGAGCTTTCAAGTGGCAGGGAGGGTATTTAAGAGAAACAAATGGGGCGGGGGGGGGCAGGGGGACACTTCACACCATTAGGCTTTTTAGTTTCAAAACCCTCAGAAGCAGTTTGGCAGTGATCCACGTTTGCAATGTCTTATTGAAAAAGAGAAAAATTACTGGTCAGTGACTGGTGGTCCCATCTCCTGCAACAACAAGAATTTCCATTCAAGTGAAAGAAAGAAAAGTAAAAAAGAAAAAGGAAGGACAAACGTGTGCTTTGCACGCAGGTGACCCCTTACAGAAGAACAGTAGGAAACTGATGAAATCTTGGCTACCGAGGAGGATCTGCCAAGCCACAAAACCATCATTCCCTTTAGAAGAACAGAAACTCAGAAGCCAAGAGGAAGCAGGAGCTCTGCAGAATTCCAGCCTCTAAAGTGAACAAGCCCACTCAGCTCTCCAACACTGCTGATGTTATCGCTCTAAGAGACATGCAGAGCTGCTTTCAAACTAGCCAAGAATCCTTGAGAGAGTGTGAGATAAATTGAGACACTGATATGCATGCCAGCTAATTCTGAAGAGTTTTGTATATCATTAGCCGAGTTTTTGGAGAGGATGACTAATGCTCCTTTCTTCCTTTCTGTTTCCCTCTGGATTTGTTTGTTTGTTGCCATCTTTGTTCTTTTGTCTTTGCTGTTTGTGTTTTTTTGTCTTCAGCACGGTTTCATGTTTTTCCTATTGGTTTTTGTCTTTAAATGTTTTAACATTTGGGAGTCAGGCAGCATGTAAATGTAATAAATTAGTTGTTGTTGTTGTTGTTGTTGTTGTTATCTCTTTTATTCATTAAACATGAAACTCAGTCAACTGAACATTTAAAAGTGTCACAAATACCACTGACTGGTGCTAATGGTTGATACGGGTTGCTGCCAGCGTCCTAGGTATCAACCAAGTATCTTCTTAAAATATATGATGTTCTGAGTAGCGCAGTCTTTTGCAGTTCCGCTGGTGTTATTGCAGGAAGCTGCAATTTCTTGATGTGTTTTGTGAAATTCTTGGACATGGTACCAAGTGCCCCGATGACAATGGGTATCACTGTTACATGTTTCATCCATAGCCGTTATATTTACCCCTATAATATGGCTGTATTATTATTATTATTATTATTATTCTACAATTATATCACAGCGGACAGTTGTTTCGCCGGATTTGGAATTGATTACTAGTCGGGCCCCACCCAGGGGCCTAGGACGCCGTAATGTATTTCCGAAGTATATGTGCAGAACCGAGCAGTGCGGCTTTCTGCATTTGGCTGATGGTGATTTTGTCGATTTTGAGCTGTTTTAAATGTAATTCCAGTTCTTTTGGGACAGCACCCAGTGTTCCAATCACCACTGGAATTACCACTGCCGGTTTGTGCCATAATCGTTGAATTTCAATTTTTAAGTCTTGATATTTTGTGATTTTTTCGTGTTCTTTTTCATCGACCTTGCTATCACCTGGTATTGCGATGTCGATGATAGTCACCTTTTCTCGACCAGCGTGATGTCTGGTGTATTATGCACCAGTACCTTGTCCGTTTGTATACGAAAATCCCACAAGATCTTGACCATCTGATTTTCAGTGACTTTTTCAGGCTTGTGTTCCCACCAGTTCGTAGCAGTATGGATGTTATATATATAATATATTATATATGTTATATATATAAGGATGTATTATTATTATCATCATCATCATCATCATCATCATCATCATCATTATTATATGGTTTAACTACTGTAAGTTAACAAAATGTCCAATAAACTTCCTCATATTCATACATTTCTTAGTGACTTGCTAAAGAGCAAAAATATGGTCTGCGTATTCCATGATCATCATCAAGCCAAATTGCACTTCCCAAAATGTGTTTATTGTCACCTCTGATCCTCTTTCGATCACAATCCAGGGACACTTAAACGAACCCCCTATAATTTTTGCTTTCAGTCTTACTATCAGTATTAGAGAACAATAATGGCACTCTTCTGATTGTCAGGCATGTGTGTGTCTTTATACACACATTAAACAAGTTGTGGCATATACATTTATTAAATAAATTAAACAAGTTGAACAGCCATAAAGGATTAGTGTTAGCAAACTACATCTACATTTAAGCACATACAGAGTTACCCTTGCAACCTTACCTTTAAATAAACCCATTTTCACAGCATTTATGATTTGCTTTTCACCATATTTTTCTTGAATGCTCATTCTAGTACTATTTGTTTCAATTCCATTCTTTGACACACCACTATTTTCCAAATGCTCCTTCCAGCATTTTTAATTCCACTTAGTTTTCTGTAGATTTCTTTTGTAGCCCACTTAACCCACTTCCAAAGTAATATTTTAATTCCATCTTGGTCTGAGAATCAATCTGCATTTCTCTGTCTACCACTGTAATTTTAACCATGCCTCATTCTCTTTGACCTATATTCTTTGGAACTGTATTTTCTCTATATACACATGAATCTATCTTTTATATTCATTTTAATATCATTATATTCAGAGGTGGGTTCCTCCCGGTTCGCACCGGTTCTATAGAACCGGTAGCAAACCGCTGGTGACGTCACAGAGCCGGTTCTGTCGGTGCTGGTCTGTGGACGCCGCGGATCTTTTTTTTGGATTATTATTTTTTTGGATTATTTTTTATTTTATTTTTTGCTGATTTTTTTATTCTGCGCATGCACAGAAGCCGAGTCCCCGGCACTGCGCATGTGCCGTCATCTTGTTTTTGGCTTTTTAAAATATTTTTTTGCAAATTTTCGGCACTGCGCATCCGCGTGCAACCACGCGGCGTGGGAGGAAGCGAACCGGCGGCGAGGTAAGTTAGAACCCACCCCTGATTATATTCATTTTTCCATCCTTCTACAACCTTTTTTTACTTCATCACTTCACCAAATATCCTTTTCCAAGCTTCCTTTAGTATACGTCCACAAATGTTTGTGACATTCTGTATTATAATTCTTTTTACCATGATTCAGGCAACTTCCAGATGATCTTTCCTTCTGTGTACTTTCCATTCATTCTTCTGGAAGATTAATCTATCTTGCAATGTTTTTTCATATAGAACTAACACGTTCATTTCAGTTTTGCAAATAATTTTTGGGATTCAAAGGAACTGGGTGGTATCAGTTACCACAGTGACATCCTAGATCACTGGACTGATTTTAAATTGTCCCTGATTCATTTGTTCAGGTTTACAGAAAAGGTTTTTATTGCACAATCAACTTATCTCATTCACAGAATTTTACAGTACAGAATTTGCTGGCACCAGCATTTCCCATTTATAGCTTTCTCAAAAGTCCCAATAGTTGATGAAGGGATGACAGAATTGTATCATACCTTTGAAGTGATAGCATAATTCAAAGGGGTCTGTCTGAAAGATCTTCTTGTCCATATGCTTTATTTAGCCCTAATTACAAAACATTACCAAAAATTCTCTGCTTTCTAAACCATATCTTCTAATCTCTCTATATCTTATTTTGCTGAACATTGGTGAAAATATAACTGAGCTAACCCAGCAATAAACCATATAAGTCAATAGAAAGTTTATTTAGAAAGGTCAACGTTCCTTGTAGCCTTCTTTCTGACAGAGTCATATTTTTCTTTTTCCCCATCTCTCATGGGAAACTCTGTCCACTTCTTTCATGAACCGAAGACACAATTCTTCTTGCCATGGCAAGGCCACGCACTGGACTGCTACAGGGAGCCCCACAGCATCTTCCACAGCCTATAGGAGAAACACAAACAGTAAGACATTACTCAATGTGTTCATCAGTCTTCTCGACTGCAAATCAGTCCTTGAATTCAATGTGACTTGAAATTTAGCAGAAAGTAAGCAGAAGTACCTTCTTTTGTCTAATGGGAGTCACTGATCCAGCACCCACCCATAACCATTGGCGTGTGAATGCATGCTTACAAGGGCTAGACTATTAGAGATTTTGAGGTGTACAACATAGGGCTGCCCATAAAATATGGATCTCAATGCTAAAAGAATTCTTTAATCTAGATATTGCAGCAAGATCAAGACTATAAGCCAGCTAGGTAGCAGCTTCTAGTCACTCTTGGCTGACCATTAAAAAAAAAAAGCAGAATTAGTATTTATAGTATCTACCACCAGAAAATCTTAGAAAGTAACAACAACAACAGCAGCAGCAGCAGCAAACTAGGCAAAGGAAGTGACTGACTGACTGACTGACTGACTGACTGACTGACTGACTGACTGACTGACTGACTGATTATTGCTGCCAAGAATAAATGAATGGATAGATTGATGCATCTTTGTTGCAATCATCAATCAGAAAAATAGAAGAAAAAAAATGTGAATATGGAAACAATTATTCTTTTAAATAAAGTTTAGCAACCTTTACATCATTACATCATTTGAATCTGATAATAAAGTTGTACAGGCCTGAGCTAGAGCGGTATACCATGAAGGCATAACTTCTTCTCCAATGAGCATTTTCCATAGCAAAAAGGGCTCAAATGCAAATGCAGTCTGACAATATTACTGCCAACAATATTGTCATGTCAATGAAGTCACCAGAATTCCCAGCCTATTCAAAGCTATATTTTTGGCAGATTCACATCTTATAGGATCATGCTAAGCTATAGCTCAAATTCCCTTAAAGGAGATAAAAGTCCTTTATAACTCAGTAGGACCTATTTCAATTAAATAGACTCATTCTCAAATCAGAAAAAAATATTCTTAAAGTACAGTTTTCTTTAGTACTAACAGGGATCCAACTCAACCTCAATGCAGCCAATGAACGAAGCAGGTCTATGACAATTCGCCACAGCCAACTCGCCATGGCCAACTCGCCACAGCCAACTCACCACAACCAACTTCCCCTGGCCAACTGTCTGTGGAACAACTCGCTGCAGGAGAAGAGTTATACTAATACCAAAGAAAAGATGGAATAGAATCATTAAAGAAAGGATGGAAAAGGAGGTAGAGAATGAAATGCATGACAAAAATTTAAATATTTTTTTTATTTAAAATAATTAAATTGAATTGTTAAATTGTCCCATGGCAGGTTGGCCATGTTGAGTTGTCCCACAGCAAGTTGGCCATGGTGAGTTGGCTGCAGAGAGTTGGTCATGGTGAGTTGGCCCATTCTGGAATGAAGCAACTTTGAATTTTTGTCAAGATATTGTTCCT
Source organism: Thermophis baileyi (assembly GCA_003457575.1). Classification (NCBI taxonomy): domain Eukaryota; kingdom Metazoa; phylum Chordata; class Lepidosauria; order Squamata; family Dipsadidae; genus Thermophis; species Thermophis baileyi. The sequence continues at coordinate 2,135,994 of QLTV01002530.1, forward strand.
CAAATTTCTCCAAAGGAAACCAGTCACCAAATTTCACCGGTTTCAGAGGAGCAGTCAGGAAGGATCCATTCTGCTAACGTTTTGTACCACAAAGGGAAGATTTTGGCAATATCTTGACTCCCATATATGGCAATTGCATTTCTTGCTGTTAACTAACCTCCTTCATTCTCGTATCCCAGAAGTCTCCATAGTGCCCTTTGTAATGCTTCAGCTCCTCTTCATCTGTTTGTGTAACTGTTGTGACTGGTACAACTCCAGCAGGAAAATTCAAGACATTATATAGATGGGTATAAGTAGTAGCCACTGGAAAAGATACCATATACAAGTTATTTATTTCTCAACAGGATCAGGCCATTGTGTTGTGACTGTAACAGATTAGTACATAACAGTACAATGCATTCTGCAGCCCACAAATGCTACCCAGTTCCAGGAAGCCATATGGGGTGGATGCCACCAGCACCATCACAATATGCTGGCAGTGATGCGGTTTCCCAAGGGGGTGGGAGGCTGTGGCTTTTATGAGAAAATCAGCAAATAAAATATGTTGAATATGTGTTCAAGAGTTGCCAGCATCATTTATAGCTTGTCCTGAACAAGGGAGGATGGAAACATAATGTTTTCAGAACCATTTTCCTTCTTATTAGAGTTGGGGTCCACTATAACTACACAAATACAGTAACAAGAGAGCTATGCTTCAGGGTAATAGCTTTCTGGTGAGGAAACTGGAACAATTTACAAGTGCAGGAAAAGATCTAGTGCTTGCGGAGAAATGGCATAATCATCTTCTCTTCAGGGATTTTTTTAAAAAAAAATTATGAGGAATAAGGAAATGAGCCTGAAATGTCAGGGCTGCCAGATGCTTGTCTTGCATTATTTTATCATTTGATAAATCATCTGAAATGACTCTAAGAACAGTTTCAAAATTGTTCAGGATGGATACTTAGGGTTGTGCCACTTGGCAGCCATAAGCTGCTTGGGTCTCAAGGTAAATCCGGTGGAAAAAAGCTAGCTTAGCCTCCTCTGAAGCATAGTCCATCCCTTCACCTTGGCAATGATCTGTTTGGACTACAGTTACCATAGCGTCTGACTGATGGGTTCTCCATCTATGCCAGGACACCAAGTGCTTTCCTTTCTAAGGGTAGATCTCTGTGACACATACTTTCTAGTTACAGATCTTTTGTTGGTTCTATCTTTAATGTGAGACCTTCAACCTTCCCTATCCCAGTTCATCCAATGTTTGATGTTTTTCGTTCATTCATCTAGCATTTCATTGATCCACTCGTGAACCCAGTTTCAAAAAGAAAGGCCTTGCAGTTCACCAGTGAACCCTAACAGAACTCTAAAGGGTATACTCAACCCACATCACTGGAGTTATTCAATTGTGGAGTAACAGGTCCCCACACATGAATGTTGAACCTGTTTCCCAAATCATTGGTGTTTTTATGTGTACATAGGAAGTCAGTGCAAGGCCTGGGATGTGCCTTGTAGATCTAAGCATGTTTTGGGGTTATGTGGAAAGGGCTTTCAGAAGCAGGCAGGCAACAAAGTAGTTCATGGAAAAATGTTCTCACCACAGTGCACACTAGCCATTTGAGCAAGTGTCTTGCCAAAATGTAATAAAGCACAGCGTATGGACCTCATGGCACCCCTTATGCTGGTAGAAGGTTAAAAAACAGCCCTTCTTATGCACAGCAAGAAAAGATGGGTGGAGATTGTCTTCAGAATAGGCTGAGGACAAGGTTACTACCCTTGAGAAACAGGAAATGGACTATCTACTCACAGGAGCAAGCAGGATATGAGGGTGAGTAGATAGTCTCACCCGGAAGTGAGTTTACTCAGATGTATGTATGTATGTATGTATGTATGTATGTATGTATGTATGTATGTATGTATGTATGTATGCATGTATATGCATTTTCTGATTTGCCTGATAATCTGAAGAACTAAATTGGTCAGTTCTGAATTGATTGTTGTTATGCTTTATTATTAATCTATCTATTCTTTTATTGCATTACTGCCATTATTATCTAGAAAGCAGCTCTTTTCCTTTACAGTGTTACCTGCTAGAGTCTGCTTCCTCGCTTTTATTTTACTCTGATAGGAAGCTACATTTTGATTATATCTTTTGATCACCCAGCCAATATCCTGCCCCGTGACAGGTTCCTTAATTCATTCTACATGCTTTCCTGCAAAGGAGATTTGAGGGCACAGATTGAAACGGGGCTTAATGAGCACCTAGTTATAGAGCACCAAGTACTCTAGAATTCGATAGCTATAATCTTCTACATACTAATCTTTTATGTTACCCTGTATCTAATGCTCCTACCCCTTCTTACAGTTTGTTTATATGTAGTGGGTGTGTGTGTACACACACATACACATTGTTTTAATATCTTCTAGTTTTTTTTATTTTTATTTTTTAAGACTGTGATGTATCTTCTAGGCTTTTTAATTGACTGTACTCCACTCTCCTTATGCTTGTATATGACCATAATAGAGATTTGATTTGACTGAAATTCGGTTTACTGGCATCTGGGGCCTCATCTGACAGTGGAACCAATCAATTCAGGAGCTGGAGTGATCAAAAGAATGATGTCAGAGCTTCAAAAAGAAGGAGCAGTGTACACAGTCCACCTTGCAGGGCTGTTTTTTTTCCCCACACCCCTGGAATCTAACCCTTCTTAGAACAGGCAAAAGAACAAGGTATGCAGAGAAAGTTATAATGGAAGTATGATTTGATACCAAATAGTTTGCCAGCATATCCTAAATTAAAGGCTGGGCCCAAAGCAGGACAAAGCACGACATCCAGCTTCAACTTTCTCCATTCTGCAATGAATTCATCACGGTAAGCCTGGAAAGAAAGAAAATACAATGGGTGGTGTATAAGAGCCTAATGCTAGTAGCAGCACAAAGTGATCAATGTGTTCAATTTCAGCCTCCTTTATCCCATCTAGCCCCTATAGCTTCTAGGCCAGTGATGGCTAACCTTTTCGGTGCTGAGTGCCGAAAGCGTGGGCGTACCCATAATGCAATGCACGTGCGACACCCCCCGCATGCACAACCCTTGCATGCGCGTGTGACCCCCCCGTGTGCCCCGCCCCCGCGCATGCATGGCAGAGACCCAAAAACCAGGTGGCCAGTGGTAGGCACACACGCATGCATGGCGGAGCTGAGCTGGGGCGACGGCTCGTGTACCTGCAGAGAGAGCTCTGTGTGCTACTTGTGGCACTCATGCCATAGGTTCGCCATCACGGTTCTAGGCACTAGATCAAGACTTCCATGGAAATGCCAGAAAAATGCAGAATGGGGATCATGTACCATTGGATATAATCAGCATATTGTGAATATAATACCCTACTCTGAAGGATGACTTCTCCAGCAGCTTCTTGTAGGTCAGGGGTATCAAACTCACGGCATCACATTGTTGTCACATGACATATCGTGATTTTTTTTTCCTTCACTAAACTGGGGGTGGGCATGGCCAGCATGTGATGCATCCGGCCCGCAGGCCATGAGTTTGACACCCCTGATGTAGGTATTAAACAATAGGGGCAGCTACTCATAGCTAGGGCACAAATAAATAGTTGCTGGATCAATCCCTTTTCCCTTCCTACAATTGACTGGAACTGTCCACTCAGGAAAAAGGAACCACTGCAAGATAATACTTCTAATTCCAAACTTCACAGGCAGTTCAGAAGGGTTACCATGGCTGATTATCTTGAAATCTGTTCAGACATTGATTGTCCCTAGGAGTACAATCATGTCAATACCCATCTACTAGTACAACCAAGGCAGTTTCCTCCTATGGCCAACAACTAATGGAAAGGAAATCAGATAACCCATTGGGTAGGGCATTCTGTAGGTGATTTGCAACCTTCTTCTCAACAACTTCTCCCCGCAAGGGGAGATTGGAGACAGGGCAATAATTGTTAAGGATGCCTGAATCCAAAGAATGTATCTTAAGGACGGGAACAAACCAGAGCTTCCTTCAAGATTGCAGACAATGTTCTCTCCCATAAAGATAGAGAAGCATTGGCTTCCCTATAGGATTCTTGCAAGTTAGAGTAGAATGTTAAAAAGGAAAAGCACGGAAGTTTCTAGCTCTCAAAACTAAGGATAAAAATTTGATGAGTGCTAAAGAAAGCTTCAGGCTTAAGCATGTGCCACAAGCAGCAGTTAGGGACTTCAAGCACAGAGACACTGAAAGGTCCTTGAGACTTTATCTCTTTAATTTCTTTCCCCCAGGATTTACCTATCTCTGTTTTATCTAGCTAATACCTTTCGTCAGTTCACTTTGGGATAAAATATCTGTTCTTCCCACCAAATCAGGCCTTACATTCTAACCTCTCAAAAAAAAAAAACTAAATTAGAAATATGTAATCTCTCAATACTGTTTGCAGGATCATTTCAAGATTTCAAATGTGAACTCTAGTTTAATCAGCAAAGGAAAATGGCCCTAATTCCAAAATAGGCACAAAGGTCATATCAGAAATATTATGTTATCTCAGTTATTATCTGAGATAATAATTATCTGAGATAATAACTACCAGCAAATGCTGTGAATGTTTAACGTGCATCATTTATCCAACTGCATGTTATCTGACACTCCCAGTATCAGAGGGTACTGCCAAATGCATTTTTAAAAGAGTTGGAGGTCATACCAAGCCTTGATCTGAACAAATAAATCTCAGAAGCTCAACTAAACCTAAACTTTATGCAGATTAATTTTGCGGTAATGCTAAAGAAGCCTACCCCAGTCTTCTACCCCTTTCAGAAGTGTATAGCATATCTATTATCTAGGATCTGGGCCGTCTTAACAGCATTATGAGCCCCCGGGCAAAGCAGTGTACTGGAGCCCCTACGACAACTATTCACAGGAATAAAAATGTAAATGGTTGATAAAATTAAACATATATTTGTATGTTAATATTAATAAAAATGCAGTAAAATGTAATAAATATGTTGTTGTATTTATATGATACAAGCAGCGGTGGGTTGCTCCCGGTTCGGCCCGGTTCTTAGAACCGGTAGCGGCGGTGGTGGGAGGCTCTGCCCACCCACCCAGGACGCTTCTGCGCATGCGCAGAAGCATTGCGCATGCGTGCGTGCAGTAAAGGGTTTTAGAACCCACTACTGGATACAAGGTGCATTAAAGGGTTAACATACACAGATTAGTATGGGGCCCCTATGCTCGTGGGGCCCACGGGCAAGTGCCCATCAGACCCATGTGTTAAGACAGCCCTGTCTAGGATTATGGGAGTTGTGGTCCCATGCATCTAAAGTGGCCAGATTCAAGTCAGTCAATGTTCCTCAACATTGGAAAAACAGAACGTTAAGATGGAAGACAAGTGCTGATAGATTATTGTATTGAGGGCAGGTTATGAGTTAACAAATAGCAAAATGGGTAATTATCTGAACAGTCTGGGCAAACAGATGTTGAAATGTAATAATGCAATAGTAATTGGCATGTTTACTTCTGCTTAATTAGCAACTTTGTATGTGCTTAGGAAAAAGTAGTATGAGAAAAGCAAGAAAGCCAATTAGGACTCTGCATGTGATGGAATGTGCAGTTAAATAAAGAGTCAGAGAAATGTTGGCAGTAGCATTGCAGCTTCCCAGGGAGGAGGCAGCACATTCCAGAGAGAGGCCCAAGACAAGAGACTGTGCAGTCCTAAACTGGATATGGGATGGAAGGAAAAGGTTTGGTGTAGCCACAACCTAGAATCTTCCAGGGTATATCTATTAGGTCAGAAGGTTATAGCTTTAGTCTGGCAAGATTCTGTGTAAATAAAAGCAAATAAAAAATGGATTTGATTAGATCTCACTGTATCGGCTTTGGGTTTGGGTCTGACACTATGAGATGAATTATCCAAGAAAGATCCCTGAAGGCACAGCCAATTAGTTAAATTAGGATCTGGGATTACCGATATGATGGTAACATACTGTATAAGTTAAACTTAATTGGAATTATCCCTAACGAAGAGGTATGAAATAGCTTTCCACTTGCAAAATAGTATACTCAGTTTAATGAAATTTTTCTCGGAGTTAATCTAGGATCTTGTCCTTAGAGTTGAAATAAACCTGATCAGGGAAAGAGGACTCTTCACAGTCAAAGGAATGTATCCTGATATCTTTGGGCATTCAAATATAGGTTTTGCCCTATCTGATGAATAATCAGAGAGCTTACTGATAAAGACAATGTATTTTTATGACGTTCCCTCCCCCCACCACAAATTTGGCAATTTTTCTGTTACAGATACCTGATGTACATCGTATTGATAAAAAAGTAGAAGGCTCGGTTAAGTCCTGAGCTTCAACTTGTGTTACTATATGGTACAATTGATGTCCCACAGGACATATGTGGCTAACTGCCAATTAAATTGGATCCTGGAAGTCCTAGTGCATAAGAATAAATGCAGGACTTTGTGTCTCTATCTTCTCATTTTTTCTATATTAAGAATAAAACCCACCTATTCACTAAATCTATTTAGCCATGAAACTGTTGCTTTGCAAACAAGCTCAGGAATGATGGAAAAGAAGTTGAGAAACTTCATATAGTGTTTCTCCATTTCACCATCCAATCCAATTAGGTCATCATGTTTGACCACTTTAAAACTATCTGGTGACATGTGTTACAGGAAATAACAACAGTCTCAATTGCATACGGATGCGCCATACAAAAACCATTGAGGTGTTTGCTTCAACTATAACTCTAGAATCCATAATATACGGGGTAACCCTACAGGAAGATTGTGTAATGTAAGGGGCTTTGCTAACTATTCTTTTCTATTCTTTCTGCTCAGTATTGAAAAGTACAAAAATAAACCCAGGGCTGCATTCATTTAAAAAGAAACAGCTCTTTTGTTTGTTCTGGTTGGGAAATATCTGTCAGAATTAGAATCTTTGGCCAAGTGACATAAACAAGCTGACTCACCATCCGATCCACATTGTTCTTCCAGAGGTTTTTGACTGACCTAGAATTTGCAGAAATCATGAAAATCAACATTAGCATACTAAAAAAGATCAACAAAATAGTTATGCCATAGAATCATAAAATTGTGTAGTTGGAAGGGACCATAAAGATAATCTCATTCAACTCTACGTAATAGAAAAAACAACAACCAAATTATCCTGTCCAGCCTACTCAGACTGCTATTCTTCTTCTATTTCTTCTATTTAGGAATTCTTTTCTTATATTGAAATGAAATCTAGATAGCTGCAACTTATATCTATCATTTCTGGTCCTAGTCTCCTTGGCAGTGACCATTTTCTCAACAATATATTTCCGTGTACCTGAGCAGTGAGATCCTATCTCCCTCAGTCTCCTCTTCTTCAAATTAAGTTTCCCCCATTGTCCTTGCATAGCAGATTATGTCTTGAAGTCCCTGCATCTTTGTCACCCTCCTCTGAACCTGTGCACCAACTGTTCAACACGTTGTTGCCGAGGTGGCACAGTGGTTAGAGTGCAGTACTACAGGCTACTTCAGCTGACTGCTAGCTGCAGTTCGGCAGTTCAAATCTCACCGGCTCAAGGTTGACTCAGACTTCCATCCTTCCGAGGTGGGTAAAATGAGGACCCAGATTGTTGGGGGCAATATGCTGACTCTGTGAACCGCTTAGAGAGGACTGTAAAGCACTGTGAAGCGGTATATAAGTCTAAGTGCTATTGCTATTGCTCTGTGTGTAAGCAGGCGATCTATATTCTCACTGGAAGGGATTTTAATGGTTTGCCCCATACCCTAAAAGAGCAGCCCTCAACCTTTTGGGCACCAGGGACTGGTTCCATGGAGAGAGGTTTTTCTGTGGACCGGAGAGGGTTTCGTGTGCTGCCTGCATCCCGCGGATGGGGCTTCGCTTGTTTGTGTGGCCCAGTGCTGGTCCATGGACTGGAGGTTGGGGACCCCTGCCCTAAATCACACCACAATTAAATACAAAATTGACAGACCTATAGGTAACTAGAATTTTCATGGTCTTATTGCACAGAAGAAGTAGAAGTTGTGATCAGCTTACAATCACAAGTGGGACTGGAAATTCCATGTGATTGTTAAATGAATCACCGCTCGATTTTATGACCTTTTTTGCAACGGCCATTAAACAAATCATTTTGCAGTTGTTAAGCAAATCCAGCTTCCCTCATTGCTTGTTGGAAGCCCCTTGGGATGGTCATAAGTGACCATGGGGCGCTAGAATCATTGTAAAATGCCTGCCAGTTAACAAGTGCCCAAATTTTGATCATGTGACAACAAGGACACTGCAACAGTCGTAAGTCCAAGGACCAGTTATAAATTACTTTTTTCGGTAATGTTGTAACTTTGAACCGTAGTTAAATTGTCATAAGTCGGGGACTGCCTACAGATAGGGCTGAACAGCTATGAGAAGATGGATCATGATACTCCATTGCTGGCTAAAAAAGAGCACCAACTGATTGACAGTTCTCTGTGATGCACAGAATGTAAACATGTCCATCTCAACAGTGCCTTGAAGTCTAAATAAATCTGAAGAAAATCAGGACAGCACAAGACCATTTTAACTGATTTTGGAATTGCTAGGAAAGATTGTTTGAAGGTTGCTGTCCCAACCCATTTGAAAGACATTCATGATGCAGTCAGGATTTAACTGCATTTCATATCCTTGTTTGCTTCTCCACAATAAATATACAAATGACATTGAAATTCCTTCAGGCCACTGAAACAAGTACTTGAACCCAATCGCCAGGAATCCTAGAATGTCTCTCTTCCCACAGCATGTCAGTTATTATCATCTGTAAATCCAAAGATCTTGATTGTTCCAAATCATTCAGATTAAAATATTTTCCTATGTCCAACTTCTGTGAAACGCAGTACAGTGGCCAATGTAATGCTGTCCTCTGCTGGAGAGAATGTAGCATGACTACTTTTCAAAGTTTAGATGTTTGTATTAATAACCCAAAGAAAACTTCTTAGAGCAGGGGTGTCAAACTCGATTTCATTGAGGGCCTCATCATGGTTCTGTTTGACCTCGGGGGGGGGACTGGGGTGGGTGTGGCCAGGGTGGGTGTGGCCATCTTGACATCACTCGAGTCGGTGGCACCTATGGGGGCCTGAGCACTCTGCCAGCGAAAATGGGCTCTCAAGCTCCGTTTCTGGCTGCGACGGCCTCCTGCATCCCTCTGCCAGAAAAAACGGAGCTCATGAGGGCCGCCTGGCAGAGGCACCGCGGGCTGGTCCTTTCCTGTTTCCAGGGTAGTCCCGCAGGCCAAATCTAAGCACCTGCGGGCCGGATCCGGCCCCAGGGCCTTGAGTTTGACACCCCTGTTTTAGAGCAAAGGCACCCTGTCCCAGATTTTATTATGCTGTTCCTGCCCTATGCATGTCCCTGCTGTAAACCAGTTTAAGCAAATCTCAACTAAACTGATGCTTTGGCAGCAGTTTGGAAAATATTGAGTCTAGATCTAAAGTTACCACTTGTGGCCATTGGGCAATTCTCCCACTGCTATTCTTTCTCAAGTTTTCATTTCAGGAAGGCATTACTTTCCTTTCTCTGGGAGGGTCTTAGTGGACATATAAATTCACACATACCCATATATGTAAAAGTACAGTTATATGAAATATAGTATAGCTAAATGAAAAGGTATAAAATATGCACATATGCAGGGACAACAACCAGCTTTAAAAATAAAAAAATTCCCTTCTTATATTACTTCTACTTTTCCTGAATAACTTCTACTACAAATACTGTTATAAAATGTCTTTCCTACTAGCATAACAGTACACTACTGCATAGGTTGGTATTGCATCCTGGAGAAACCTAAGTGTGTGGTTGTTAAGAGGTGAGACTGACTGATGGCACACAACAAATCCAAAGGCTGATATTGCGGGAACAACACCCATTCAAGGAAGAAAACACCGTAAGAAGTTGATGGAGTTGGCTGAAATGGCAAAATTGACTATTTTGATTAAAGAAAGGAATACAAGTACTTTTATTTCCACATGGAGACCGCTTCTCAACTTTGTGCTTGAAGTGGAAAAGAATGAAACTTTGATCTTGGGTTTTACCGATTAGATTGATAGATCTTTATATTTGTTCATATTATTATGAAAAAACAAAATGTTGTGATTTGATGTTAATGCCTTATTTTACTGCAACAGAGAGAGTTGGAAGTCAATGTTTCTTTTTCTTTTTCTCTTATCCTTCTCTTCCCCCTCTTCCTCCCCACCGTTTTCCTATTTACTTTCATATTTTGTATCTTATTTTATCTTATAACCCAATAAAAACGTTAAACTAAAAAAAAAAGGAAGAAAACACCATAAAATTCTCTTACCCTACTCCAAGGAGGGCACGCAGATGTCGGGAGATTCGTGGGAACTAAAATAAAAACACTGCATTAGAAAACTACATATAGCAAGAGGTTATTATACAGTATTAAACAAACCCACTGGCCTTGGAAGTTTACTAACTGTTTGGCAATTCTATGGCTCCTTCTCCTTATTCTGTATCTTCCTGATCTATTCTCTGGTTGCTGGCTTGGAGTGAGGATACCAATCTATCTTAGTCAATCATTTTTCCCCAAAAGGCCAGAAGCCATTGATCTTAGATCAGTGTTTCTCAGCCTTAGCAATTTGAAGATGGGTGGACTTCAACTCCCAGAATTCTCTAGCCAACAAGCTGGCTGGAGAATTCTGGGAGTTGAAGTCCACCAATCTTCAAGTTGCCAAGGTTGAGAAACACTGCTTTAAATCTTCCATTCATAACTGTGTTCTAATCTTCCATGGAACCAATTAGCATTCCTGCTAACTGTCTAGAAGATGAAGACAAACTAAGGTTACAAGCAGATTGTCTGCTTCTGCTCTGATTCACTGCTGTGCTCGTATTTCATGTGATGAAAAAAAAAGAGGGACAGTTTTTGAGCAGCTAATGATGATGGAGGGATACTGGCAAGACACCCCATCACTTAGGCCAGAGGAGGAACTAGGGAAACATCCCAGGAAATTAGAATGCAAGATAAGAGAGAAGTTTCTGCCAATGGGTAACCATCTGTTCCTCAGCTCCAGTGGAAATGCTGCCATTGGTTGGTAAAACGCTCCACCCTATTGTACAAATTACTCATCCCTTTCATCTGATTTGCCCATATCTTGTGACATTAGGCAGTCACTTGAAACAGCTGTGCAAAAAGTGATATATCCTTTCAGGAAGAAGAGGTACAGGTAGTCCTTAACCTATGACCACAGTTGGGAACCAGAATTTATGGTTAAGTGAGTCATGGCTGATTTTATGACCTTTTTTTTGCCATAGTTGTTAAGCCAATCACTGCAGTTAAAGGAATCATTAAGCAATCATTAAGCGAATCTCGCTTTCCTCATTGACTTTGTCGGAAGCTGGCTGGGAAAGTTGCAAAGGGTGATGATCACATGACTCTCGGATGCTGCAACTGTCGTAAAATACATGCCAGTTGCCAAACCTCTGAATTATGATAACGTGACAGTAGGGATGCTGTGACAGTCGCAAGTGCGAGGACCAGTCGTAAGTCGCTTTTTTTCAGGCCTGTTGTAACTTGGAATGGTTGCTAAATGAATGGTTCTAAGTCGAGGACTGCCTGTTCATTCCCCCAGTAAAATCAGTAGGGTTTTAAAAAGTATTAATTATAGGAGACAGGTGCCTGTCATTTTTCACTGTTAGTTGAAGATTTTTCTCATAGTGGAGTGTCAGGCTGGAACTAATATGTTCTATAACTGAGGGATTGAATAGAGGAGGGCGAATTCAGGATGAGTTAGAACCGCAGATTTTTTTAATTTATTTTTTTGCAGAAAACGATTAAGATTTGTAGGCATCCTATTTTCTCTGAGCTCCACTCTGCTTTCGACCCCATCATTTCATAGGGAATTGAATCATCAAAAAGCAACATGTGAAAACCTGAGCGTGGCTGTATCAGGGTCATTATTCTTAGATTACAATTTTCACCTGGGTTATTCCACTTTATAAAGAAGAGAACTAGAGCTTGATTTCTGTTAACAAGATTGACTGAGGCGACCGAGCTCAAAATGGAAGTCATTTTGAGCTAGTCTATGAAAGAGACAATCCAATATACCTGCTTCTATTGCAATTCAGCTTTGACTTCAAAAAGAAAAGAAACATGATTTTCTCTAAAGATCCAGCATCATTTCCCTGATTTAAATTCAACAATAGCAAATCGATGGAAATGAGGAGAAAAATGCTCGTAAAAGCGTTGCAAGCGAAAGAAGCAATCACATTTTCAGTTGCATATCAAGGGCTCTATTTTCAAGGACTTGAGCAGCCTTGCAGAATTATTCCTGGCAACGAAAAACATCTAAACCTTAGGTAGTTTTGAAACACTGACCAGAATATTAAAACAGTGCCTTTTTTTTTGTATCAGATCATAAAGAGTCTCATTTAATACTCTCATCTTCCTAACTTTCCTACAGGACAATCAATTTATTTTACTCATGAATAAGCACCATGATGCTCAAAAGAACTAACCCTCAAATTAGAACCATTCTTCAGGGGCTGCTTCTTCCAGCTGTATTGGTACTACAATTCCCAGAATTCCCAGTCAACTTGAATTCTAATCCCAACTCAACAGGAAGATGAGAAAGGCTGGTATATATACGGTAGTAAGTTTCACTTCTAGTCCTTTGGCTTGTCAGATACTTTACTCCTTCTGCATTTGTCAATCTTTTTTTTGTTACTGAAGTTTAGGAATCACCTTATTCTAGCAAAGAAGATATCAATGTATAATCCATTGGCTGCTTTATAGGCTTATCACATTTAGCCTAGTTAAGAGAACCTAAGCTTTACTTTCCTCGGTCTTGCTAGAGTTGAAGTCAAATGTATCTGAAGGGCATCAATTTGGAAAAAGCTATTTCAGTGTTTGCATTCACTTCAGGCTATTATTTCCTGTCTGCATCTATCTGATAGCCTTTGACATTTCCCTTGATCTTACAGGCTAAACATCACAGCAATTGATCTATCAACAGCAGCACCAGGAATTTCTGAATTGCATTTCGAGGGATTAGCCTACAAACTTGGGTAATGAGGAGTGGAATTCATTTTTTACCAATCTACTTCAGTAGAACCTGGCTGGCATTGCTATAGTGTTTACCTTTAATCTAAATAGGATGACGGTGATCCAAAGTAATGAAAAAAAACCACCTCTGAAATGTCACCCAGGAGTTTTTAGACACAGAAAAATCCCAGTGACAAGTTAACTTGGTTTGCCACTCATATGGAAGGACCAGAAAGAATCCTATAAATTCTTACTAGCCTATTGTACATTCCACCTCCATCGTTTTTTCTTATGGATAAAATGAGACTCATTCTGAAAATTAGTATTGTGTATTTGCGCAGACAGAAAAAAAAAAAGCGAGAACTCACCACAGGCATTAAAAGGAGGGAGAAGAACCAGAAAGAATCCTATAAATTCTTACTAGCCTATTGTACATTCCACCTCCATCGTTTTTTCTTATGGATAAAATGAGACTCATTCTGAAAATTAGTATTGTGTATTTGCGCAGACAGAAAAAAAAAAAGCGAGAACTCACCACAGGCATTAAAAGGAGAGCCAAGAGTCTCTTCAGCAGGTCCGGCATTCTGTAACAACGAATCTGGTTTTTCCAAGTGGAATCTACAAATTCTCCATCACTGAAATAGTACAAAGAGAAAGAAAGCAGATTATTATAGAGAGTATAAGGAGGTAACAAACCCTTCTTCTTGTACAAGGACACAAATTGGAAGATGGGAAGTTGGGAGGAAAAGAACTATTCATTCATTCAGGATCCTTCACAGGTAGATTGTTGCATTCGTGTCAGAAGCACCAAGATGTTTCCACGTTGGAAGGATTAGCTGGTGACATCACCGTTGCCCAGGGGATTCTCAGTTGGGGGCTCTTTCATGTGCCTGTCAGGAGCTGGAGCGAAGGATGAGATCCCGCTCCACCACAGCACTTGGGTCTCAAACACGGGCTTGCTAACCTCCAACCCAGCGTCCTAACCATGAGAGCTACCATGCTCCTCTCACAGGTAGGTAAAATCCTAGTTTAGTAGAAGTTGGGTTGAGTAACCTTCGCTGCCACCTGTCACATGATTCTATGAAAATCCAAATAGGAAAAGGGAAGAAACAAAAGTTTCAAGCACTTTCTTTCCAGCAATCAGATTACCAAATATTCATGGTATTGGAAATCATAAGCTTTATTTAGTCTGTTCCTTGCTGGCAAGATTTATACATTTATATAATATTTGATTTATAGAAAGGAAACAATAATAAAAAATAGACTGACTCTTTCTATGAAATTTTAGTATTTAATCACTCACAATTTTTCCAATAACGTGGAACTTCCATCAGCATAGAGGCCTTTGGTAAAGAGTTCATCCACCAAAAAATCAATGCGAGGTGGAGTGAATGGTATCAGCTGAGAGAGGAAAGAAAAATAAAATCCATATTTAATGGTACACAATAAACTTATACAAAGAGTTACTCTGCTTTTAAAAGTTGAGCAAACATGAATCTGTTTATGGCTTGCAATTACTTCTTCCCCCAAATCTGCTAGAAGCCACGTGTTCAACAACCATAGAATGAATGAAGCCAATTACATATAGGAATACAGCACAGATGCACAGCCTTAGGGTCACATCCTAAAATTGAGCTGCAAAAATGTGGATGATTAAGTGGGGAGCAAAAAAGCAAGAGTTCTCTTTATCCCTCCACTGGCATTTAATAATCATTTGGACTTTTGCAGCCCAAATATAGTGAGCCTCCAAAAGGTGCAATTGTAATTTTTAATATGACTGAAGAGGAAAATGATTGATGTAGAAACCATTATACTAGTCAAGTTTGCTTCTAAATGAATCTAAACACAAATGAAACCAAAACAAATGAGACAATCGCCTTCCATCAGTTGCTTTTGGAATGCCGCTGGCAGCATGCCATTCAAATGCCAAGGCTATTGCTGCCACTGTCTCCACCCAAAAAGTTCTTTAATCCTAATGTAAAGCTTACAGTATGCCCTGCCTCCTGTAGCAGTTTTTTGGTTTCCTGCACAGCTCGTCTCATGCTGGGAGAGGGCTGGAAATAACCATCTCCATCATAGAATCCAATCCTAAGGGGGCAGGTATTCGAGTAAATCTGAAAAGACACAAATCTTCATTTAGTCCAGTCACTAGGACAAGCAGAGAGCTAGATACGTTTTTTAAGGCCTAATACTGTTTCAAATCTGGGTATATAACCTAACCCTAAGCCTAACCCTGCCTAAGATCTAACAAGCATTCAGAAAGTGCCAATCAGAGTTTTATAGGTAGTCCTTGGATTACAATGGCAATTAGGACAGGAATGTCCATTGCTAAGCAATGTGGTCATAAAGCATGGCATACATAGCTTAGTGATAACAATCCCAGCAATCCCCATTGCCATTGTTAAGTAAGGATCATGTTCAGAGGTGGGATTCAGCAGGTTCTGACCAGTTTTGGAGAACCGGTAGCGGAAATTTTGAGTAGTTCGGAGAACTGGTAAATACCACCTCTGACTGGCCCCGCCTCCATCTATTCTCTGCCTCCCGAGTCCCAGCTGATCGGGAGGAAATGGGGATTTTGCAGTAACCTTCCCCTGCTACTCCCACCAAGCCATGCCCACCAAGCCACACCACGCCCACCAAGCCACGCCCACAGAACCGGTAGTAAAAAATTTGAATCCCACCACTGATCGTGTTGATCATTAAGTGAGAACCTCATGCAAATTTGACATGGGAGTAGGTGAGAATCCAGAAGCACTTGCTTATGCAGAGGAAACTGCATCCCAGGAAAGCAGGTGAGGCTATAGATAGGCAGGTTGTTGCTATGGCATATGAGCAGGTAGACACTATGGAGTGCAAGATCCAGTGCTGCCCAGGGGCTCCTTGGGAGAAAAAGCATCAGAAGCAGGAGTGACATGAAGCCTCCTGCTGGCTTCCCCGTTGACTTTGCTTGTGGGACGCCAGCAGAAAAGGTTGCAAATTGTGATCAAGTGACCATGGGATGCTATAACCATTTTAATTATGAGCTGGTTGCCTAGTGCCTGAATCTTGATCATATGGTTGGTGAGGACTACCTGTGCATAGGCAGAAGCCTGTACCTGTACCTATACCTGTACATAGAAATCAATTTTCTGTTGTCTCCATGGAAGGGATGGGAGCAGCTGTCCCTGCAGTAGCCTGAAGTGGCCAATAGGGCTTAGCCAGATCCCATCCTCTGATCACAACATTGATGAAGCAACCACAAGCACTGATAGCAATAGCATTTAGACTTATACCGGTATACACCTTCACAATGCTTTACAGCCCTCTCTAAGTGGTTTACAGAGTCAGCATATTGCCCCCAACAATCTGGATCCTCATTTTACCGACCTCAGAAGGATGGAAGGCTGAGTCAACCTTGAGCCGGTGAAGCTCGAACTGCCAAACTGCAGGCAGCCTGCAGGCAGCAGAAGTAGCCTGCAGTACTGCATTCTAACCACTGCGCCACCATGGGGTTCATGGCAAAAGTTGTGGGGAGAAGACTATTTTAAATTTGGAAAACTACAGACAACCCTAATCTGTCTTAGCTGTGGACTAGGAGGAAGACAAAGGCATAAAGAGAGCATATCATATAACAGCTACCAAAGGAAATATTTGTGTTATGTTTAGGGGTGTGTGAGAGGGATCCTTAACATCCCTGCTACTTCTACAAGTAAATAATATCAAAGCTAATTAAAAATGCACAGGAGAAGAAGTTGTTAGTATGAACACCAGTATGCCTCCATGGGGAGGGTATTATGCCTGGAATTCACTACCTGATTCTGTGGTTTCTTCCCCAAACCCAAAAAACTTTAACCTTAGACTGTCTACTGTCGACCTCACCCCATTCCTAAGAGGTCTGTAAGGGGCGTGCATAAGCGCACCAGCGTGCCTACCGTCCCTGTCCTACTGTCCTATTGTCCTCATCTATCTGTATTCACTTTGATTATGTTTATGTTTATACCTATACCTGCTATCTTGTACATGTTTGACAAACAAATAAATAAATAAAATAAAATAAATAAATAAACCAAATACTGTAGCTTAAATTCTCTTGGTGGGAACACTTAGAGGAGGACCTCCAAAAATGATTGAAGGGCCTATGCAGTTACATATGGGAAAGGAGATCCTTGAACAATTCTGGCCAAAACCTACTAAGAACTATAATCAGACCCCCATCCCCACCCCCCACACACATACAGCCTGATTCATCCCTATATCCAGTTTGATTACCTTGTCATTAAAGGGAAGTGGGGGCACAGCTGGATCCAGACAAAACATCTCATCACACAGTAGGGCTTTCATGCACAAAACCAGGCTATCCACATCTCTTGCCATTGGTCCTGTCACAGAGATGACTGGAACAAAGAGAGAAAGGTCTCTGGTCTTGGTAAAGGAAGACAGGACATGGCTTTGAAGTAAAGTAAAGCTAAATAAGTCCCCTGAGAATTGGCTTTCTAATAATTAGATTATTTTGAATTTATACAATAGTTTACTCAAGTAGCTTGATTTATCTAGCAGTTTTTGACAAGGAAAACACACTATTTTTTACTCCTTTAGTTTTTTTGTGTTGTCATCCCATCCAACTACACTTTAAAATTGTAAATTACTACATCCTTCTGAAATATACAGTATCTATAAATGTAAATGAACCCGAGATCTTATTGTGCAACAATAAATAAATCCCAAATCAGTAGGGAAACAAACCAACCAAAAAAGACATTGCAGTGTGACTGAGCAGTGATGGGGTAGTGGTCCCAGACAGTCCAAAGGCCACTGGTTGAGGATAATGATACAATGTCATCTGATGTCTCCCTTTTTCCCCTACTAAATCCTTTTAAAATGTATTTGTTTACCATGAAACAAATTAGAAGTGGCCAAGAAGTTTTTAATAGCTAGGCTCTTCAGGAAAGGACATGAAAGATTTTTGAGGAGAGGGAAGGAGAAAGCAATTTTGGATGGTCGATTGATTAGCAGACCTACATATATATTCATCAGGGAGCTTTGGCTTTTTCTCCATGAGCTGAATAACAAATACTTTATCAATCATAGATTTGCTCACCTGAGTTCATTCCAGCTACAGGAGTGGTAACACCTTTGACACTGTACAACAGCAAATGAGAAAAGCAAATTAACCATAGGCAAAGCCAAATGAAAAAGAGACCCTGTCATGAAATGCAGGTGATATTGTTAAAGGATACTAATGATACCCGCAACTATTGGAAAGACACTGAGAATGTTTTCAAGATTATTCTTTTCCCTTAAAAAAGTAATAAAATCATAGGCATCTTTCATTGTCCCTACAACATTGTACCTTGGCCATGTAAAGCTGTCCCAGAGTACACTATCTGGTATACATATTTACTAAACCACACCTTGATTATGCTGCTTGAATATACTTTGAATTCAAGCAACCTGACTTTCCTTCTTAGGAATTTGGACTAGAACTAACAACACTACCCAAACAGATTTGAGCTTTAAGAGAAAATGGACTTCAGACCTTCCCTACTTGTAATATTATCAGAGGCCAGTCCTTTTTCTTTTAATCCAGGAGTGGGATACTATTACAATTATCTTCTTCTCAATCCTGACCTAACCACCACCCCCAAGTCTTTTTTCAAATCCCCAGGAAATTGATACATCTCCATGTACAAATATCTATTCAGATCCCCCCTCCATTAAGGGGATAGAATTACCTTCTAACCACTTTGCTTCCAGACAAAGAAAGGATGAGGACCATTTGTGATATAAGGTTTAAATTTTATATTGAGTCAGGGCTCAGAGTTTACATTCAGTAAGGAAAAATGTATTTAAATTAATTAATGCTATGCAAGATAATGTAAGGGTCATTGATTAGAATCCTTTCCTTAAGGAGACTTTCTGGGAGCCGTCAGAATCCCTAATAGAGCTAATGCATCCTGGGCCATTTTTCCTATCCCTACCATCGATAAAAACTGGGCAAAAAATATTGCCCACTCAAGAACTAAGAAATGGAGAGTGAAGAAGTAAAAGTGGTGGTGACATCATTAAGTAGGAGACAGCGTCTTCTTTTCTTGTGGGTTAAATGCCTACTACGCAAAGCAGCCAAAGAAACGCACTCATTCTTCCCAGTAAGAAAATATCATGTATTGCATTTTTTTTTAAAATAAAAAATAGGGAAACCTCACACTTCAGCTATCCCCAATCTGGGCCATTCCAAATAGGTGGACTTTCAAAATTCCCAGCCAATATGACCATTCACTGCCATCCACACCATCTGCATGCTATATACATACCCATCTGGGGGAAAATGGGGGGGGGAATTCTTGACAAGAGTTGGAATGAAACAAAATGTTAAGTGTGAGGGAAGAGAGTTAAATATCAAGACAAACTAAGCAACAACACAATGTTGGAAATGTAAAATAGCGAAAGGTTCTTACTATCATATGTGGTGGTTGTGTAAAAAAGCAAGGGAATTTTGGAATCAGGTTAAGACATGGCTAGAAGAGATACTAAATAAGAATATAGATATGAAACCAGAATTGTTCTTACTAGGAATCATCAATGAGAAATATGAAAAAGGACAGATATATTTAATCTTACATATAACAACTGCAGCAAGACTGATATATGCTCAATACTGGAAAAAATGAAAAAAACTCCATCGAAAGAAGAAATAATGGAAAAAAATATTGACATGTGCAGAAATGGACAGACGAACACTGGAGATGAAAGACAAGGGGGAGACGGAATATTTTGAAATATGGGATAAATTTTATCATTGGATAGAAAGGAAAAAACGGTCGGAGAAGTAGAGATTAAAGATTGGAAAAAGGGAAATTAAATAAGGTTCGGATCTGTAAATAAACAATGATGAGGGATACATATGTAAGATCAAAAAAGCAATGTATATTGAGCAATAATGGTATTTATTGTTATGTAAATATTATGTAAAGAAATGACCAAACAGGATGGTCACAACGTGTCCAATGTTTTTAATGTTTGTTTAATGTTTGTTTGTTTAAATAAAAGAAATTTTTATAATTTTAAAAAAAAGAGACTAACTAAGCAAGAGTGAATGGCGAAATATACCATTGTACATAAGCTCTTCTACATATGTTCTATGGTTACTTTTGCTTTTTCACACACAAATATTGGAGAAGTAATATAAATCTTTGGCATACCTATTTTGGGAAAGTTGAGGGGGTATAAAACCGCGGTATTGTTTAATATCTATACCTTAATTTCAATTCCGATTTCTCTAAACTTCCTAGCCTGGCTATTCAACTTAGCAGTGGTGAATATCTCTTGAGGCTGAATCAATTGTCTTGGTGATTTCCTGCTCCAGAGTAAACAAGTCACTAACATTAACTGGTTTGGAATACGTATCTGTTGAGTTTGTAATATTTAGCTATATCCTGATCGATGCAACATATTCTCCCTGAAGTTTTTCAAGTGTTTAGAACATAAAAAGAGATTCATTCTATTGCTGTTCTGTGAAAGAGGCAGAGAGGCCATGGCTGGAATATGAATGAGCAGGGTGAATGCTTGTGTGGATGAGATGATGGTAAATGAAAGAATAAAAGAGAAAATGAAGGAATAAACAAAAGGGATAGACAGGGACAGAAGGCTATGTTTTACTTTTCACTAGATTCATGACCAGTTTATCTGAAGAAGCATGGCCTCATCCTTTCTTTTAGCTTCTTCTCTTAATTCCTAACAAATGCCTTCCTATCTAGTGAGGGTTATATTTATAATCTAGACTGCTAGTTTCCTACTGGTTTCTGAAATGATAGTCACAACACAGCACTTATTTTGAACATGTACTGTTTATTGACATACCATTCACCCTTGACTTGGTTGACAATACATGATATATTATCAACTACTTGTGAAAGTTGTGAAGAGAGCCAGTTTGGTCTAGTGCGGATGTCAGCAACCTGCGGCTCCAGAGCCACATGCAGCTCTTTGGGCCCTCTGCTGTGGCTCCCTGTCGGGTGATCCCACCACTGGCTGGCCCTGCCCCTCGCCCTCCCCTCCCAGTCACTCCTCACCTGGCCTGAGAAGGTAAGGACGATGGCGGGGAATGGAGAAGCGGCCGGCGAAGAGACAGAGAGACACAGAGAGAGGGGGAGAGAGAGAGACATAGAGAGATACAGAGAGAGGGAGAGAGAGAGAGAGAGAGAGCGAGAGAGAGAGAGAGAGATCAAAAGGGTTTTGTGGTTCCCGGTGTTTTTTAACAACCGGTTCTCTGCCCTAAAGACCGGCTGGATAGGCGTGGCTTGGGGGGGCATGTGACGTCAAAAGGGTGTTGTGGTTCCCAGTGTTTTGTAACAACCAGTTCTCTGCCTTAATGACCAGCTAGGTAGATGTGGCTAGGGGGTCATGTGACTGGTGGAAGTGAGTGACGTCGAGTTGCCCACACCTACCCAGGTTTTGTGGCTCCCGGTGTTTTCTTTTCTGTGGGAAATGGGTCCAAATGGCTCTTTGAGTGTTTAAGGTTGCAGACCCCTGGTCTAGTGGTTAAGGCACTAGGCTAGAAACCAGGAGACTGTGAGTTCTAGACACACCTTAGCCATGAAAGCTGGCACTCTCTCTCAGCCTGACTCATCTCACAGGGTTGTTGTTGTGGGGAAAATAGGAGGAGGAATTATGTATGTACCTTTCCTTGAGTTATTTATAAAAATAAAAATCCAATAAATAAAAATAAAGCTTACCTCACCCTATAGCCAGTTGGTTTGAATCCACAGATCCCACAAAAGCCACATGGCACCCGAATACTTGCAGCCACATCTGTCCCAATGCCAAGCATGGATCCTCCCCCTCCAATAAGAGCTGCTTCCCCTCCACTGGAGCCTCCAGAACTTTTCTTGTGGTTGAAAGGGTTCAAGGTTTGTCCAAAGACTGTATTGCCACAGTCAATGCTGCGTAGGAGGGAAAAGGACCCATAAGCAAATTGAAGGCATGCAGAAGGAATTGATTTTGCTTATGGTGGAGCTAAGACAAGAAATCCATGTGGCTTCCACTCTTGTGGAAGGCACTAAAGACATAATCACTTTACTAGGCCTTAGGGTAGAATGGAACTAAACATCTGTAAGATTTGGTTTTGTCTGACATGATTTATATTTCTTTGAATGCATCTCTCTTTGTTCTTTGCTTCCCTTGTTCTATGGTATAAAGCCGTGATGGCGAATCTATGGCACACGTGCCAGAGGTGGCACGCACAGCCCTCTCTGTGGGCATGCGCGCCATTGCCAACTGCTCTTCTGGTTTCCAGCATACGCAATGCACGCCAGCCAGCTGGTCTTCGTGCGTGCCAGAGCGCCGGAAACCCGAAGACCAACTGGTCAGTGCGCATGCGGGCCAGCTGGTCTTCGGGTTTCTGATGCTCCGGCGTGTGCCCGTGTTCCGGTTTGGGCACTCAGTGCCGAAAAGGTTCGCCATCACTGGTATAAAGTGCCCAGGAATCAGGCTTTTGTTTTAAAAGACCTATGCATAAATCTCATACTCAACATAATACTAAATAAATAAATATCATACTCAACATCAAATTGAAGAAACCTTTTCTAACAGCTGAGGCTGAGCCATACATACCTAGAGTGAAACCCAGGGCTTTCTGATAATTAAGTGACCAATTTCATTGATTAAGAAAAATTTTGCCACTATAGTGGAAAACATCCATACAGATTGGGCTAGAGTCTAGACCAGCGGTTCTCAACCTGTGGGTTGCGACCCCTTTGGGGGTCGAACGACCTTTTCACAGGGGTCGCCACGCGCGCTAGCCCGCCATCTTGGTGCCACCGTCAGCAGGGGTGAAATGCTCCCGGTTCGGCCGTGCCTGCGGATCGCCGGACAGCCGGTAGCGACGGAAGCGGGAGACTCCGCCCGGACGCCGCCATTTGGGTTCTTTTACCCTCTGCGCATGTGCAGAACGCTTTGCGCATGCACAGAGGGTAAAAGAACCCAAATGGCGGCGTCCGGGCGGGTGGGCAAAGTCTCCTGCTTCCATCGCTACCAGCTGTCCGGCGACCCGCAGGCACGCCTGAACTGGGAGCATTTCACCCCTGGTGCCACGTCCCCTTTGTCACCTCATCACGTGCGGGGAGGGGGAGGGGGTCGTGGCGGCAGGGTGGGGGTCACGGGGGATCACGGCATTAGGAAGGTTGAGAACCACTGGTCTAGACGCTATAAATGCTAATTTAAAGAAGCAGTCTAGTCTATATGGGGTTTGGGACACTGATTTTGCTGTCATATCACTCATGAAAGGCAGCCTCCTCTTCATGTACTTTCATGCTGGGTGACATTCTGAGAGCTGCTATTTAATACATGATGAAGGGCAGCAGATTAGAGACAAATGAATTAAAACATGGTTTCTCCTTCAGGAAGACAAAAACTGTTTTAATGATACCCAATGGACTATAGCTACAATCTAGCAATCTTTTTTTTTTTTTCCTGGCAAAAAGGTTCAGAAAAGGCTACTTTTAAAATTTGATTATAGGATATTATTAAAGAGATAGAAGAACCACCAAAATGATGAGCCTATTTTAACAGATTAGAGTCAGTTCTTGCTTTTAAGAACTACACCTCCCCCAAAATTGAGCAAATGCTTACTTTAATATGGCTTGTGATGTGTTGGTCTTTACAAATGGAATTGCCCCTTGTTTCTTAAGAACTTTGACTATTACAGAGTCATCGTGCTCAGGAGAGTCCAGAAATTTCACCAAGCCAAGTGAATTGGGGTATCCCTTAAAAAAGAGAAATAAAGCAAATGATGTGGTTTAGAATGAAAAAGCGAAGCAAGAAAATGTGAAGAATAGCATATTCCAAATCATTAGGAAATGCTATCAAATGTCAGTTTGATAGAAGTCTACCATATCTGGGCTGGATGACCTCTCGGTGGAAAAGTAAATTAGAATTTTATGTTCCTCGTTGATGTGATCTAGCTATCTTCTAGGCTTTGGACCCTAGACATATTAGCTCTAGAATTCTTCTTTACTTACCTCTAAGCACAGCATGAACATACCCTAATAAGTGTTTTTTCCCTCTGCCATATTCCCATGATACTGTCTTTGCTGGCCAATCTCATCTGAAGCCATAGAATTTAACCTCCTGAAGCATCGCCCTGCCCTACCCAATTGTTGATGAATAATTTCCAAAAGTACCTTGCAAGCAACATTTTCCTTGATGCTGACAGGGACCCCATAGAGTAACCCTTTCTCTCTCTTTTTAATTTCTCGGAGCTGTTCTTCACACTCTGGGAGGAAGTCTGTCACACAGTTGATCTCCCCGGTTACTGCTAAAGCCTTGGTGCAAAAAGAAGAAAAGCAGAAGAAGGAGATGAACAAAGAACCATTCTGAATTTTTTAGTTGTTCAGAAAAGGAATTCTATGGAAAATGTGCCCTTTTTGCCCCTGGCTGTACTTTGGTACAAGGCATGCAAATTAAATAAGGAATGGACAACATACAGTTTGCAAGCTGTACAATACATATAACTTGCCTTCATAATCCTGTCTTTTTTTGACAGACATCAAAAACTGAACTACGTTATTTGGGCTGTAAACTTAGAAAATGGTGGCATGAAAACAATTGCATATGGTTTTTTTTTAAATAAGTTTTTAATTTATTTTTTCATCTTTATACATCTCATGTTGTGAATGTTTGTTTTCTGGGTTAGCATATCCATACACATAATCTTAACATTTTTCTTAGTAATTACAATTCCTTTTCATTTTGATTGTAACATATCACTTCTATTATCATACTTCCATTTCTAAGCCTTTTAGTACTTCTATCATCTTGCTTATCATCTTAATATCTATCTTTTACTCTTTCCCCCCTCTTATATTGTCCCTATTTTAATTCCCCCCTTTTTTTTTTTTTTTTTTTTTTTTTTTTCGAAATCTTGGTGCGTCTTATACACCGGTGCGTCTTATAGTCCGAAAAATACGGTATATGGCTTATAATACTTTCCATTTTTGAGAAAAAAGTAAGGCTGTTTTAATGGGCTTCTGGGTTCATAAAAAAATCTTGATTTAGATTGAAATCTCCAGCAGAGAAACAATGATGAAAAATTTCAGAGCTGTTTTTAATGGGGTGATAAAAATTAATCAGTTAAGGTGGCAGTCCTATCTAAATGTATGGAATTTATTTTCAAGCAAACCTGTGTAACGCTTAATGGAGCAGCTAGCTGTTCTCTTTCTTTCTCTTTCTCTCTCTTTCTTTCTCTCTCTTTCTTTCTCTCTCTTTTTAAAAACAGGAAAGACTCCTAAAGGAGACACATGTTATACAGCAAGCAAAACCAAGTTAGAACCAACATCATGTGAGACAAGTTACACCCAAATAGGTTTGGTAAGCAATTAAATTTATCAGTTACATACCTGACCAACCTTAAGTCATTTTTAAGCTATTCCACTACAAGCTCTACCTTCTTCTTTCCCCCTTCTGCCTTTCTTTTCCTCCCATTTCTTTCCCATACCATCTAAGATCTTCCCCTTCTGTTCTAAACTCTTTTTCACCCTCAATATTGTTATCATCTCTTTATTATTTTTTCTTTCTTGTTGCTTGTTATCCAGTTCCGCTATCTTTTCCACCTTTCCAGGATTCTCCGTATTTTCCTTGTGCGTCTGGCTTGCGTCTATTATTCTTTGTATTATATTCTCCAACTTTAGTTCTATACGATCCATATCGCCAAGTAGTTCCTTCATCTCCATTCATTGATTTTTTTAAAATGCCCCCACTTACCCCACACCAGCTTACCTCAGAGCCCCCTCAGCCAAGTCATCCATGTCCCAACACCTGCCTCACCTCGCGGCCGCAGCATCAGCGCATTTCTTGGCCTCCTGCTCCGTTGTGGCCATGAGCAAGTAGAAGAAGTGGGCCGGTGGCCACATGGGCTCCTGCTGCACATGGCTGCTGTTGCTGCCGTTGCAAGGCAGGTGTTGGGGCATGGATGGCCTGGCCGCAAGGGCCCTGAGGTAAGCCAATGTGGGATGCATGGGGCAGCTCCACCCCCCCCCATCTCACCTTGTGGCCATGGCACTGAGAGCAACCAGATGGAATGGGTGGGTGGCCAGCTGCGCAGGCTCGTAAGTAGGGCTTATTTGGGGGGGGTAGGGCTTATATTAGGCACACACATAAAACATGCTAGGGTTTATTTTCAGGATAGGTCTTATTTTGGGAGAAACAGGTTATGTGTTTTGGAGCTTCCCACACTATGACTTTGCCCCAACCAGATTTTTGCTGGTGCTTTCCTTCCTGGAAAGGAAGAAGGAAAGAGGTTCAGCAGGCCAAGAAAAGGATGCAAGATCCACCACTTGGTTGGTTTTTGGAGGGCAAGCAGAGGCTTAGACAAAGCAGAAAAAAATAAGGCAGAGGAAAAAATCCAACACTGTTGAAAAGAAGAAAAGATACAGCAACCAGAATATAACAACAGCTAAAGCAGTGTTTCTCAATTTCAGCAGCTTTTAAGATATGTGGACTTCAACTCCCAGAATCCCCCAGAGAGCCATTTTTGTCTAACAGTCTAATCTGGCTCTCCTGCAAAGTTTAGTTTTGGGTGCTGCACCTTTTTAATTTTTTCCTTCTGTTTTTATCTCAACTTTTTATATACCATTTTTATCATAGATGTAGCATTTTATATCCTATGTTTATAATGTCTTTGTGCACTGTCCAGAATAATCAATATGCTAGGTAATATAAATACAATAAATAAATTCCCAGCATCCAATACATTCAAGTGTCTTTTTGGTGGACTTATATCCGTACCTTCCATCTGCCCAGCAGACAACTGCATTCATTCAGTCCTTGATCATCTTTCTAGAAGTCTCAAAGTCACACTGTTCCAAAAATGGAATTCCCTTGTAACTTAGCTGCTGGGAGTTGTAATAAATCTTCCACAGCTGAAAATAACTCCATGGTTCACATAAATCAAAGGCCCAAGGCCCCAGATTCAGGGGGCTAAGAAAAGGATGAAAGTTCCTCTTAACTCTTGAATTGCTGAATGAAATTTGCTTAATTGGTGCAGGTTGCACAACTGGGGAGGGATTTGAAGCTGAATTGGGCTGAGCTTCATTTATAATGTCTGGGTATGAGTCAGAGGTGGGTTCCTCCCAGTTCGCACCGGTTCTATAGAACCAGTAGCAAACTACTGGTGACGTCATGGATCCGGTTCTGTCAGTGCCGGTCAGTGGATGCCGCCATCATTTTTTTTGGATTTTTTTTAAAAATTCTTTTTGAATTTTTTATTATTATTTTTTCTTCTGCGCATGCGCAGAAGCCGAGTCCCCGGCACTGCGCATGCACCGCCATCTTGTGGGGGGGAATTTTTTGCTTGAGTTTTTGGCACTGCACATGCGCAGCCACGCGGCACGCAATGCATGCACAGCCACGTGGCACGGGAGGAAGCGAACCAGCAGCAAGGTAAGTTAGAACCCACCCCTGGTATGAGTGTGGACAAATAAATGCATATGTAAAATATTGCGGAAATTAATTTAGTATTGTAAGCTATTAGCTTAGCCAGCTTTCCCTCAGTACTTGTAAATCAAATAAACTGGCTTCTACATCATCTCCCTGAGTACCCTAATGCCCATGCTACCTTGAGTACCACAGTATCCATGTTCTCTTGACTGCTTCAGTTTCAGGGTCCCAATGCTTTTGAGGATCCTGTTTCCATGGAAAGCCGTCTCTGGAGATTGATGCTGTTTTGGCGATAGAAGGCTTTACAAAATATTGTAAAGGGCCTTCTCTGTGGCTGCCCCGGCTCTCTGGAACCAGCTACCCATTGAGATCCGGACTGCCCCCACCCTATTGGCCTTCCGGAAAGCATTGAAGACCTGGCTTTTCCGGCAAGCTTGGGGCCGTTGATCTCGCAAGTTGCAAGGTCCGGCCTTGAATGATATGTATGTATGTGATTGTTAACTGGTTTTTTTTTAATATTTTATAATGTTTTAAAATGTATTTTCTATACGGGGCAGGGCCTTCTCTGTGGCTCCCCCCACTCTCTGGAACCAGCTAACCCCTGAGATCCGGACTGCCCCCACCCTATAGGCCTTCCGGAAAGCATTGAAGACCTGCCTTTTCTGGCAAGCTTGGGGCCATTGATCTCGCAATTTGCGAGGTCCGGCCTTGAATGATATGTATGTATGTGATTTTTAACTGTTTTTTTTAAATATTTTATGATGTTTTAAATGTATTTTTTATCCCCGGTTGTAAACTGCCCAGAGTCCTTCGGGAATTGGGCAGCATAGAAATACAACAAACAAACAAACAAACAAACAAACAAACAAATAAATAAATAAATAAATAAATAAATAAATAAATAAATAAAATATGCACAAAGGTTGAGGGTCAGGCATGGGTTTACAAAAGTCAAGAGCACCAGGCTTCCTGTTCCTCAACAGTTTTCTTGAGGAACTGATGATGATGATGATGCCATGTGTTTTTCTGCAAAGGACAAAGTAACCCCTCTGTATCCTATGCAGATTAACTCCCAGCATAGATTGACTTAAAGACTTGGCTTGGTTAAACTCCTCACTTTCTCCTAGTGAGACAAAAAAAAGAGACAATCTTCTGTCCATCATTTATGCCTTCTGGGTCCATTAAAGCACCATTAGAGCAATCAGCTGTCCTTTGTCAGACCTTTAGACTGATTGCTTCTAGCTATCACCCACTAGTTCAGATTACAGAATCAGGGAAAGGTACAGAGATAGAAGGGATTTTAAGTTTTTAACTTATGCCCAAATCAGTAACCATATTTATGGTGTGAGATGTCAATGGTTTGTATTATCCAAAGGACTTTGATGTTTGCAAGAAAAGAAAGCAGGTTTTGCATAAACAACTCATATCTATATTGGAATTTAACGTTCAAAGTCAACCTTACCTTTTCCATATAGGTGTACAGAACACTTTCTGGAGACAAGGAGCCATCTTTTAACTTTGCAGTTAGTTCCACAAGAGAAAGAGATAGGATTGGAGCAGCCTTTATTCCTGGGTTCTGCAGCAAGGGACAAACATACTGCTGACATACCATTGCAAAATGGATATATGTTAGACCAGTGATTCTTAAACTACATTCTGTAGATTATTGATGATGCATGGAGGTTCACCAGCTGGCCCATCACCCACATTCCCTAGCCATAATCTCTACATTCCCCACCCATAATCCCCACAATCACTGCCATCAACTGGCCAGAGCTGCTCAATCTTCTAGATGCACTGCTAGTTAACTGGCCTGCAAAAATGGTTCAGTGGTTGAAAACTGGCTTGTTGAAGCATAAAAGTAGCAAAGTAAATGCTAAAATTTTAAAAATGTACAAGAGTCAGCAGTTGTTATTAGGGCATGGAGTATATTAAAAATGGAATCAGTAAATAAATATTTAATTTTGATTTTTCCTACAAAATGTATTTTAAAAATCTTTTAAAATGGAGGAAATGGGAAGGCTCATACAATTGCAACAATAATGATGATCTTATTTGCTGAAGAATGTGAACTCTCACCCTCTTAAAAATAAAAATGTAGGAGGAGAATGTTTAATTGGATGGTTCCCATATTTCCTAAATGTTTATTTTGTGGTCTCCAATAGCAGAGAGTTGAAGAAACACTTTGTTCAATCATTTGTTTCTTTATTCAATCAATCTATTCTGAGACTAACTACAGCAACATTGGGCAGCTTAAAATTAAAACAATTAGCTTCAAACAAATAGGTTATAGATCAGGATATTCCACCATGGATTAATGTGTAAATTTGTACCATTTAGCTGACAACCCCTTTAGCTCTACCAAAGGAACACTTTATGTTGCTTTTATTTATTTAAGAACAGCTTTAAATTCAATTCTTCATGAGAGACTATGGAGGAAATTAGCTACAACATCCATTGATCCACATCTTCTCTGGTTCATAACTCTATTACCTCAAAACAGATAGAGGCTGTTGTGATGGTGATTTAACCATCGCCTTCCTTATCTTCAGAGGAGTCAAACAGAGCTATAGTCTTGCCCCTTTATTGTTCAACTTCTATATAAATGATGTCGTTTATATAGAAATAAATAACTGTTTGATCTAGTGCATTTAACCTTTTTTAAAAAAAAAATAGTAGATCCTTAATGGTGGGTAAGATGACAGGGGAAGATAAAAATCTTCATTTTGATATTCCAGTTTATTACTTTTTCACAAAACTTCAGTTAAGGTTTTTTTTCTCTCTTTTCGTTCAAATATGTTCAATTCTCAGAGGTTCTTATGGGCACGGTTTTGCAGAAGTGGTCTGCCAGTGCCTGCTTCCCTGAGAGAAAGGGACTGGCCAAGGTCACCCAGCTGGCTTTGTGCCTAAGGTGGGAGTAGAACTCATGGTTTCTAGCCTGATGCCTTAACCACAACACCAATCTAGCTGTCCTCGGTTAAGATCGTATTTCAATACATCAATGAATTACGTACACACACTGTCATAAAGAGGAGTTTTTAAATAGCTTTGTTTCATAACTAATTATTCATCTTGACACAGCAAGGCAAAGATCCAGTTTTGTCTCCATTAGATATCTGATTTCAGCACTTTACCTCTCCTGCCAAAAAATGAGGTCAAGGGAAGGTAGGTTGGGAAATGTATTTATATATTTCATGCGATTGCTGTTCCCAGTCTATTTAAAAGACAGCCCCAATCAGTTTGCCTTTTTCATTTCTCATGCAGTGTATGGCTGCCCTACTCAACCATTTCTTTTATTTTATGACAATACATACAACACTGACAGTACTTTTGTCCCACTGTTGTTATCAGTGTTGATACTTAAGGCTTTGGGCTGAATCCATGTTGAGTATAGAGTCTAGGAGCTAGGAACAGGGTCCCTGGGAAGGAGCCAAGATAAGAGATGATCTCACAAATCTAAGTTGAAAGTTATTGTTCTCCCACCTAAAGATGGCAGGTAAACAAATGATCTGTTCACAAGAAAGTGTGCTTTCAACTTGTTATATTCAGTAGTTCCCCAGTTGTAATGGTATGTTGGAATGACCTCGGGAGACAGAAGAAAGAACTTGTCCAAGTTTCTTGAATTGTAATGGCAATTTGCTCCAATGTGCAATGTGCTGTGCAATGACAATGTGCTCCAACAATGGAGATTTTAAAGAAGAGATTGGATAATCATTTGTCTGAAATGGTATAGAGTTTCCTGCTTGAGCAGGGGGTTGGACTAGAAAACCTCTAAGGTCTCTGTTATTCTGTTATTTTCAGACTTGCAAGATTGTTGTCAGCCTTATGAGGTAGTCCAAGCATGAAGCACACCTAGAAGTACCAGCTCCAAGTGTATTATAAGGTTACAGTATATTAACATAATCTTGCAAGCATACTTGCAAATCAGTAGTGGGTTCTAAAACCCGTTACTACCGGTTCATGCACACTTGCACTTGTGCGTGATGCTTCTGCACATGCGCAGAAGTGTCCCGGGTGGGTGGGGAGAGCCTTCCGCCACCGGCGCTACCAGTTCTAAGAACCGGGCCGAACCGGGAGCAACCCACCGCTGTTGCAAATGTAAAAGTACATTCCTTCCCTCTTGTCTTTACAATTCAAGAAACCATTGTCTAGTTTGCGACTCTTCCTTCCATCTCCCAAGGCTATTCTCACATACCATTACACCAACTGGGATTCATTGGCAATACATAGCATTGGAATCCACAATGCTGCACCAAACCTTATTTTCTGTAACCAGTTAAGATGCAGCCCCCATAATCTCACTTTTATTAAAATAAAAAACCTCTTGTCTCTCATTGTTAGTCTTTCATTTTATGTTTTCTATCCATGCTGCACGTAAACTTATCAAGTTCCGATTTCAGAGCCTCCAATTAGGATTTTGCCCCCAACAACCAGCAGTAGCTCTGCATGATATAAATATCTTGATATAGAAAATTCCTGTTTATACTGAAACATAATGAAGGGAGCAAGAGTTCTTTCCAAACTAGGGATAGTTCTTCTTGAGTTCTATATTTGTATTGCAGAGTGAAGTTTGCACAAAGAGCATTGATAGTCCCAACTCAGCATGCTATTTTCTCTCTCTCTCTTTCTCTCCCTCCCTCCCTCCCTCCCTCCTTCCCCCCCTCTCTCTCTCACACACACACACACAAATACACACACACACACACACACTTTTGTGCAAGAAGAAAGACAAGAGGTTTGCTCTTTGTACCTAGGC
Organism: Thermophis baileyi; assembly: GCA_003457575.1. Taxonomy (NCBI): domain Eukaryota; kingdom Metazoa; phylum Chordata; class Lepidosauria; order Squamata; family Dipsadidae; genus Thermophis; species Thermophis baileyi. The sequence goes on from QLTV01002530.1 coordinate 2,168,159, forward strand.
ATACTGACCTCAGCATAATCCTGACATGTGTCAACAGTCACTAGGCAAATGTTAAGCTCAAATATCCATTGGTTTTATGGTGGATGATTTGTTACCATCCTGCTAAAAAAAGTGGGCAGAGACAGCTGCGTTAAGGCAGCTTAAATGCCAGAAGAGAAGGCAAAAGAAATCTTATGCCTTCTCCCACCTCCCTCATGACACAAAGTATGTGTGAACATTAAGAGGCTCCTAATGTTAAATAGGAAACACAGAGCAATAGTAACCTTAGCCAAAAGATATGGAAAAGAAATTAACTATAGCACTGTACAAAATTTGCAGCAAACCATTACTTTCAAAGATGAAAATAACTACCTTAAATATGAAACAGATCTTGGCAAGCATATCACCACTATATAGTATAAAATGCATATTCGTATTTTCTTAAGCAAGACAGAAACCATAATGCAGAGATCATGGGTCAGTGAAATATTTTTGCATGTAAATCTGTCTCAGTCATTTTCTAAAATTAGGAAAAAGAAGGACATCTGATTTTTTTTTTTTTTTAAAAAAATCAAATGCCGTAATACCTGCTGTTTAAACTGCTTTGCTGCCTTCTCCATTCGCTGAAACCCACGTTCTCGCTTGGTCTTGAATTCATCAAGTTTCTTCTGGACCCGTATCTGGTTCATCCATCTGAACATCAGAATGGCAGCAGCTGAGCCACAAAGCAAGCCTGAGACAAGGCGCCTGTCAACCTCAGCCTCTGGAAAGAGCTCCTTAACTTTCTCTAGAGCCATGGTGTGATTTTTTTTTCACCGTTCAGAATCCGAAAAAGCTGCTAAGACTGTGTTCCCTGGAGCTAATGGAAAAGACAGAAGAAGGAAGTGGGTGGTGATTCTTAAGCCCACCCAGATGCTGTCAAGTCCAAGCAACTGACAGCTAAGAAGCCTGTCTAATAAGGAATGAAGAACTTCCAGAAAAGTATCCCTGTAGAAGAATCTTTCAAGTGACAATTGTTGACTTAGCCATCACAACATTGCAATGTACTATACAACATGTCACTTTAGCAATATAAGATGATCCACCTGTTCCATTCTATATTCCACCAAATGTTACTGCATCCATCCATCCATAGAAAATAGAAAGAAAGAAAGAAAAATCCCACCCAGATGCTATGAAATTTGGTTTTCTTTTGTGATCTGGTCTAGGTATGTTTTCAAAGACTAAATATTGCTGATGACGAAGGAAAGACCTATGCAGCAGACCCAACAATAAAAAAAATCCTACCATGAACTTTAGGCCTCTTTCATTTCTAAGATATAACTGTGATATTATTTCTGATTAACAGACTTGCTTCTCTGTGCTCAAATCTATAGTAACTATTCCACTGCATACACAATCTTATCGTCTAAGGCAGAGGTCTTCAAACTTGGCAACTTTAAGACGTGTGGACTTCAATTCCCAGAATTCTCCAGCCAACTCCCAATTCTGGGAGTTGGTCCACAAGTCTTAAAGTTGCCAAGTTTGGGGACCCCTGGTCTAAGGGATGGCATACCAATATTTCAAGACTGAATGTATAAAAAGAATCTTAAAAAAAAACAAGGTCATGTTGGCTGTTTGAGGGATACACACGCGCATGCGCGCGCACATACATACACACACACACACACACACACACACACACACAATGTGAATATTTATGTAATCCTCAGGGTGATCTGGCAACTAGAATATTTTTTTAGTCCTTGCTTTGTTGCAAATGCTTATGTTTCTTCAGTTCGCCTTTCTGGGCATCTAACTCGCCTCTGCAAGAACTTGGAAACAGCCAGTGTACTTGTGGCTGTTAATCTCAATCCACTTCATGCAAATCCACTTGAAATTTTATTTTCGCCACCCCTCATTCCAGTCACCAATTGTCATGTTTCCAGCTTTGTTTGATGATTTCACCCACCACTTGTTCTATCACTCAAAAAAGGAAACATTTATTTCTTTTAAATCTTAAACCTTCTTAGGTTTCTTAGACCTTCTCCATGTATATCAGGTTGCAATGCCGTTCTTTAAAAAAAAAAAAAAAGCATTACTACTTGCTAGAAATAATTCCAATTAAAGTTAGTGGGACATCCAAATAGGCATATGAAGGATTGTACCACCAGTTTCATACTAGCTTAGCTTTTTTCTTTCTTTTCTTTTTTTTAAAGAAAGGCAAATGAAGGAGAGAAGTGATATGGCTGAGAAAGCTGGAATTAAGATCCAAATTTATTTCTTTTTAAAGAGAAATAACTGGATACGAAGATACATAGTTCTATCTTTCTCTTCGTTGCACACTGTGTCTACTTTGAGGCCATTACAGCAAAAGTGAATATGGCAGTCACATCCATGTCATCAAAGCCCCACTTCTTTTGTATGTGTGTCATGCATAGGAGATTCTGAGGGGGCACATGACTTTTTTGATCTGTCCTGCATGCCCCACATTACAGCAAATGTGCAGTCTCATGAAATGTCAGCAGTAGTACATCAAATGTAAATCCTTCTGAATATGCATAGCTTTTTTCCACAAGAGATCCATAGTTTAGATTTACTTTTGGGCACAGATCTGTAATACTGGGAACAGTTCCGTTTACTGGATGTGGGATTTTGTTTTTTTTTTTACTGAATTTTTTCCCCCTGAAGCTGTGCAAGGCTGCACATTTTTTAAGTAGATACTGTAGTTATTTGCATTAAAAAAAAACACCACCCCCATAACTCACTTGCCGGATTACAACCTGTTAAGTAAACCAGAACAAAATTCTTGCCTACAGAGCCAGCTTTCCTCAAGTGAAACCAGTTTAGCAGGCTACATTTTTACTGACCAATGAATATTCCTACATTTGTTCCTCCTATAAATGCTAGCAAGGATACGATGATAAAAAATATTGAAGAAATGCCACAAAACAGATCTGAAAAAATCTGGAAGGATTTGTATAAAGATTTAAGTAATTTTTCTCTGAGTAGACATTTCTTAGTTTTTGTGTTTTGGCAAATGAATCCAAAAGTAAATGAAAATGCCTAATAAGTATTTGCTAATTTTTTTTAATACTAATTCTGTAGCATTTACATTTAAAGACAAAACGATGCCAGTATTTTTACTTTTCTCTCCATGTGGTTTTAGAAAATGGGTGCCCTATTGGAAGACATAAAAGACCAGGTTAAAGACAAATCATTATGAAGAAAATATATGTGATTCCAAAGAGTTGACACTGACACTTACTTACTTAGTTATTTTTGCTGTTATGGATTTATGATGATTTTCCCAGGACAGGGGGTGGGGGGAACTCTATAAGAAGGCTCATTATTTCTTGTGGTTCTGCATTGTAGCGTTTGCTAGCAATTACACTGAAGATAAAATTTGTCCAGTACTTTTCAGTATTCAAAAGCCTGCCTCATGCATTTTTTTCTTCTAATCTCACTTTTGAAAATCTCAATTTTAAGGGTTGTTTTTCACAACAGAAGAGGAAGGCTGGGGGAATATTCAGTATCTCTGATACCAGAAATAAACAAAAGGATCTATTTAAGAAATTTGACATGGATAAATAAAGGTTGAAATTGCTGCCGTATCCCTTGGCAACCATATTTTGTGTTGTGGATTCATTAATCTTCCAATGAGGAAGAATACCACCAGTTGCCTACATTCCTTTCTCCACCCTAGAACTGAGGTTACATTTCATAAGCTATTTTCCATCTTCCTACTCTTGTTGCTTTCAGTCTCCCACTCCTAAATTCTTCTCTCTCCATTAATTACAATTCCATACCCCATTTCATTTATTCTCAGACCTCAAGTGAAATTTAATTCATCTCCATATCTGCAAGTTTGAGGGATACTGCAGGTTTCAACATAGATAAAACTCTTTCCCATGTTAAAGAGTTCCTTGACCACCCATGTCTTGGGAACTTTGAAAATGTACTGTGCAGGGGTGAAACCCAGCAGGTTCTGACAGGTTCTGGAGAACCGGTAGCGGAAATTTTGAGTAGTCCGGAGAACCGGTAGCGGAAATTTTGAGTATTTCGGAGAACCGGTAGCGGAAATTTTGAGTAGTTCGGAGAACCGGTAGCGGAAATTTTGAGTAGTTCGGAGAACCGGCAAATACCACCTCTGGCTGGCCCCAGAGTGGGGTGGGAATGGAGATTTTGCAATATCCTTCCCCCAGGAGTGGGGAGGGAATGGGGATTTTGCAGTGAATGGAGATTTTGCAGTATCCTTCCCCTGCCATGCCCACCAAGCCACGCCCACCAAGCCACGCCCACCAAGCCACGCCCACAGAACAGGTAGTAAAAAAATTGTATTTCACCACTGGTACTGTGACTATCAACCAAAGGAGCATATGTATAGAAACCCCTCCCCCCAAAAATCCCTATAAAAATAATATGAAAAAGTAAAATTTTCAGAATGTCAAGTAAATTCCTCCAATTGTCTTGAAGAGTTAAAGATGCCTCTTGCAAACCCGTGATGCTTTTTGTTTATTCTGCATAAAATGCTGTTTAAAGATTGATATGTCCTGTTCCTGGAGAAAGCCTTCCCTCTCTGAGGAGTTATTATTATACCCACCGATTTTGGTCGTTTTTCATCATAGGCTAATCATCTGTAGCACTAAGAATACTTGACATAAAAAAAAATGAATGTATACATATTTGACTTTGTGCTTCACTTCTTGTTCCATGCAAAGCATTCCTTCAAAATGCTGTAAAACAGTGGCATGACTGCATCACTTAGCTGGGGGAGGTGGGGCTCTGTGTTGGTGGTTTTTTTTAAATCCTAAATTGAATTACTGTTATTAGCACTGGTTGCAATCCTTCTATAGATGCCACCTCTCCAATTTTGCCACCTCCTAAGCATGTTAAAAGTGCAATTCCCAGGATTCCCAGGTTGTGATCCCAATATATCTGGAGGATGCCAGACTGGGCAAACTTGTGCATATTACAAGGGCCAGAATGGGACAACTCACCAAGGACAATGCTACGGGACAATTGAACAATTCAATTTAGTTATTTAAAATAATTAAAGCATTATTTTAATTTTTGCCATTCACATTTTATTTCATCCCTTCTTTGGCATCCTTTCTTTAATGATTCTATTCCACTATTTCTTTGATATTAGTGTAACTCTTGTCCTGCAGCGAGTTGGCGTGGCGAGTTGTCCCATGGCAAGTGGGCCATGATGAGTTGGTCGCAAGAAGTTGGCTGTGGCAGGTTGTTGTAGACAAGGGCTACACATTCTAGTTTATTATAATTTTGTCTCTGAGTTACTGAGTAAAAGCCAGGATCCAAATACTAAAAAGACAAAGGTGGGGGAAAGATGATCTGATACTGTAAAGAAGACCCCTACCTTATTTCTCTAGAACTACCTATAGGAAGCCCAACACACCAACTACCAATACCAATTTTGCTTATTTTCAATCTTTCATTCCATATATACTGTATAACAGAGTTGGAAGAAACCTTGGAGGTCTTCTAGTCCAACCCCCTGCTCAAGCAGTAGATCCTATACCATTCTGGGCAAATGGCTGTCCAGTCTCTTCTTAAAAACTTCCAATGATGGACCATCCACAATTTCTGGATCAAGCCATTCCACTGATTAATTGGTCTCATTGCCAGGAAATTTCTCCTTAGTTCTAGGTTCGATCTCTTCTTGAAAATTTTCCATCTGTTACTTCTTGTCCTGCCCTCAGGTGCTTTGGAGAATAGGTTGTTCCTCTCTTCTCTGTAACAGCCCCTTAAATATTGAAATACTGCTATCATGTCATCCCTAGGTCTTCTCTTCATTAGACTACATTGTGGTTCAGCTATTTAAAACACTCCTTAGAAGTAAGGATAGGTCAGAAGTACATTTATTTTTGAAAAATATACAAAGTGACTGATGAATCCATTCCAACCTTGGTTAATCTTTAAAAAGCCTTGTGCGATTAGAGCAGTTCTGGTTTTTCTACAGAGACAGAGAGACATTTCTCTTCTTCAGAACTTTCTGGAAGGACCACATAATTATAAAACTTTACATGATCATATCAGCCTTATTCAGTTCATATACTGTATCTGGTATATAAAATTTGACATAAAAGTGAGCAGTCTGTCCCCTCAGAAATTCGGATAATTACAGTGAACAGTCAGTTCTCCTGAGATACAACATAATTGTATTTAGTGGGGAGCTTTCAAATTCATGTTTCCGCATGAGGTGGAACCTAGCAGCTGGAGAGTTCTACCTTGCATCATGTGAGATACCTCACATAAAAGCATTTACTTATGTGAAAGGACTCCATGCTGTAGACCTTTTACACTATTTGTGAAGAGTACCTCTCCTGGGACCTGAACAGCATGGCTTGAAGGGAAGCATGGCACATGGCTTCTCATGCATTCAATTCTACCTGTGCACACATTGCTAGGATAGGACTATCCATATTCCAAGAAGTGGTGGAGAAATCATCTGCAAACCACCCACTGAGATATATATCTAACAGAGTAATAATAGAGTGTATTAATAATAGAATAGATTCAGTATAATAGAGTGTCTGATGGATACTTTCAAGGCTGGAAAGTATCCATCAGACACTCTATTCAGTTTTAAGTGCCTTCTCTCCCAATCAGGACCCCTGGTGGAGCAATGATTAAGTGCAGTATTGCAGGCAAACTCTGCCCACAGCTTAGAGTTTGATCCTGAAGGGGCTCAAGGTTGCCTTCCATCCTTCTGAAGTTGGTAAAATGAGGATCCAGATTGTTGGCAGCAATATGCAAATAATGCTGACATTATAAACCACCCAGAGAGTGCTGTAAAGTATATAAATCTAAATGCTATTGCTATTAAACATAATGGAGAAAAGGGTAAATCCAGCCAGACCATTGTTACTGCTAGAGAGCCCTGAGGGAGCAATTTCTCCATCCCTAAAATCAGGGCTGGCATCATTTGAAAGGTAGGGATTCTTAACTCGGCTTCAACTTACCAACCTTCTGGAGAAATATTCACAGCAATTACCAGAGAAAGAGTGGTGCTCCCCCCCTTTTTTTTTTCTTTTGGGGGGAAGGTAGGAATAGGAGAATGAGGTCTCTTAGGAAATATTACTATTTCTCTCTTAAAACAACCACCACTGTGAAAAATAGGCTCAAATCACTTCATTGACATCTGTCCCTTTTGCTGGAGAACTTCAGCTAGGCAATCACAGGATGTGAGGACTGCAAACAGTCTGTCAACTTCGAACTGAATCTGGCCGCAGCCATCTTTCTGTTCCTCAGTTGCCACACGGAGGGGGAAGGAGGTTGGAATGCATTACTAGACACAACAAAGAGCTTTCTCATGAGAACCAAGGTCGTCTCTACTGGCCAACAGGTAAGGTTGGAAAAGGAGTGCCTGAAGAGCCTGCCAATTAACCCAATTGGCCAACGTGACCTGTGACACTTGGGGATGAGGTTATTTCCTATTTTAATTATACTGAAACCGCGGGAAAGATTTAGATTTGGTTTTCCATTGATGCCGATATGATGTACTCATTAAAGAAGATCTTTGAGAAAGTGCCAAGCCTCAGAGTTTTGATTTGCTTGGGTTCGTTAGTCGGAGCCTTGACACAGTCTATGAATTGTCTACATTTGCTTAAACAAGACTAGTCCTTTCTCCAATTTTAATCTGCCAAAGTCTTTTCAAAGTCAGCCAATGTTATCTGTGGCATTTTTTGCCTCAGTTTTCACATACAATGTACAATATAGAGAACTTGTGCACTTTGATCCACAATTTCAAACTAAAATGTGGGTGCTTGTGTACCAATACTGTACTTCTTCCTACCACAATCAAAACAAATCTCTGTGCATAGAAACTTGGTCGAAGATAGTAAAATTCTAGTCTAGCCTTTTCTCACACGTGATAGTTTTTTCCTGGTGATTTCAAAAGCCAAACAAATGGGCACCCAAACAATTATTCAAAATAGTATCATTTGGATACAGACTTGTCATCTAACTTGCTGCTTGGGAGAACTAAGCCCTACTGATAAATAAGCTTCCTTTGATTCCTTTCAAATGCTCCTTTTGAATTCTTCAGAGGAGTTATATTTAAAAAAAATAATAAAGTCAAGCTCAGTTCCTGGTGACTTTGTGAATTGCAATATTATGGAAATGGTTTGTCATTGCCCTCTGCCAGAAAATAGTTCACTTATGTCTCATCCAAATATTAACCAGACTTTGCTCCACTTAGCTTCAAAGTCTAAATAAGGTCAACCAATTTCTGCCCTGTGCTAAAGTAAGGTATACTTTACCATACTTTACAAAGAATTTATAACATGTTCCAGTTCTGATTGTGCCATGTTGAATTGTTTATTATTTTCCATTTTTCTGCATGAGGCTATCCAATCTGAAGAGAAACCATGAGCCTGGGCAACAGATTATGCTTTCAGTCTGTTCTTGCAGGTGAGGGTCTCCACTTCCTTCATGAACCGAAGGCACAGCTCCTCCTGCCAAGCCAAAGCCACACACTGGACAGCTACAGGGAGACCCACAGCATCCGTGACAGCCTGAAGATAGAGGGACAGTCAGAACAGAAAGAGGCAACTACATGATGAACTTTCAGAAAGACAGCTTGTTTCTTTCCGCTACCATACAGACCTCTTTCAGCCGTTTATCCCAAGGGTCAGCATAATGACCTTCATATTGTTTCAGCTCCTCTTCATCAGCCTGGGTGACAGTAGTGACTGGCACAACCCCAGCAGGGAAGTTCAGGACATTGTATAAATTGGTATATGAAGTAGCAGCTATAAAGAACAGAACAAAAGTTAATCAATCAAAGTTCTACAGATCATCCAGGAAAGATTCTTGTGGCCATGGACAAGACCTTGTGGGATCCCCTTTAACATTCCTATCCTCCAGTCATTGAAACTGAACCAAGTATTTTTAACAGATTAATAGAGTTGGAAGGGACCTTATAGGTCATCTAGTCCAACCCCCTGCTCAAGCAGGAGACCCTACACCATTTCTGACAAATGGCAGTCCAATCTCTTCTTGAAAGTCTCAAGTGATGAAGCTCCCAAAACTTCTGAAGGCAAGCTGTTCCATTGGTTGATTGTTCTCACTGTCAGAAAGTTCCTCCTTATTTCTAGGTTGAATCTCTCCTTGATCAGTTTCCATCCATTATTCCTTGTCTGTCCTTCAGGTGCTTTGGAGAATAGCTTGACCCCCTCCTCTCTGTGGCAGCCCCTCAGATATTGGAACACTGCTATCATGGTTCCCCTGGTCCTTCTCTTCGCTAGACTATCCAAGCCCAGTTCCTGCAACCGCTCTTCATATGTTTTGGTCTCCAGTCCCCTAATCATCCTCCTCTGCACTTTTTCTAGAGTCTCAATATCTTTTTCATAGTGTGGTGACCAAAACTGGATGCAATACTCCAGGTGCGGTCTAACTAAGGCTTTATAGAGTGGTATTAGTACCTCACTTGATCTAGATTGTATCCCTCTGTTAATGCAATTTAGGATTGCATTGGCTTTTTTGGCTGCCGCTGCACACTGCTGGCTCATGTTTAGCTGGTTGTCTACTAGGACTCCAAGATCCCTCTCACAGTCACTGCTATTTAGCCTGGTTTCATCCAGTTTATATGTATACTTTTGGTTTTTTTTTCTACCTAAGTGTAGGACTTTACTTTTCTCTACATTGAATTTCATTTTGTTAGATAGGGTCCAGCGCTCAAGTCTGTCAAGATCCGTCTGGATCTTGAACCTATCTTCTGGGGTGTAGGCTTTGGTCTGGATTTGTGTTTTCCATTTGAAAACTAGATCTTTTTTCCCTCCAGCCAGACTAGTCCACAGTGAAGTAACTACATTTTAGGTCAGCAATGCTTTGGGAGAAGATTAAAGCAAGACTTGTTATATGATTCCCAGTGCTGAGAAGAACAATTTAAATCAAAGTTATTTTTTAATTGTCTGGTGATTCTGGGAGAAATTTTTCAATTTTGATATTTAAATTTTAACGTTTAAATATGTAAGTGTAACTTAGAAAGCAATGCAAAGTATAAAGTGCAGTAGAAACAATGACATAGTAATTAGCAACCTGAAATATTTCTAAAGATTAATTTGTTCAAAATTAATGACTAAATATTTTTCTGGACCTTTGCAAGCACTTGGCAAATAGCTTTTTTAAGATGTAAGAGGCAAGCTTTTTAGTGTTGTTTTCTGAAACCATAAATAAAAGCCAACAAAAGTAAATGGATATTATACCAAACAGTTTTCCAGGATAGCCTTCATTAAAAGCTGGTCCTAGGACTGGACAGAGGATGACATCCAATTTCAGCTTCCTCCACTCAGCAATGAATTCTTCATGGTAAGCCTGTAGAGAACATTTTGGCAAGATGGATTAAGCAAAACATTTCCTTCAAGCTCCCCCAAACTCCCTTTAATTGCCTATGTAGTGGACAATTTTGAAACAAGTTTTCTTTCATGAATGAAAGTAAATATGCATGTCCCTGGATAATGTTGTGGGATGCAATCTAGATCGGTCACCAGGACCAGAGGTTTAGTTTTCCGAGATTTTGGACTCGTGCTGGAGCCCATCCTCAGGGAACTTCCCTCTAGCACGATAGCCCAAAGCACAATAGCCCAAAGCTGTTACAGAGAAGTTTCCAGAGGATGGGCTCTGGCACGAGTCCAAAAGCTCAGAAGCCTAAACCTGTGACCCTGTTGGTCCCTGTGACCAACCCAGATTGGAAGCTGCAAACTTTCTTTAGACACAGCCTACTTGCTAGAATCTTTATTCTGAAAATAATAATGCTTGCCCCCAAGTCTATTAATTCCCCCAGGCAGTGGGGCCAGGCTGCTTGTTTGAGAACCTTGGGGTGTATATATATCACAAATGTTTTGTAGTTTTAATGAGGGGGGCTTAACCTGCGTTATGTTGTTGCTTTATTGCTAATGTTTCATATTGTATATTTCATCACCCAATTTTATTGGATAGATGGGTGACCTTATAAAATTGATAAATAAATAAATATTGGAGTTACTTATTTAGGCAATGCATTTCAGTTTCTGTTTACAAAAGCTACTATACTGCGAGACGTTTAGATCTGCTCGGCATATTATGCCTACGTTAAAATCCATTTTGGTGCTGAGAAAATACTTCTAGCATCAAACATTACTAGTGATCACTGATTAGAACTTTAGTTGACAGCTTAGGCATTATGTAAAGTATTATGGTTCACGGGCACGATACCAAGATCTCAAACTCACCGCCACTGCTGCATGTTGCTTCCAAAGGTTTTTGGCTGACCTACAAACATTGAAATAATTAATTTCCGTGAAGAGTCCCAGTTAAAATGATGATTAAAATATATCTGCATGAGATAAAATTTATGGGCTAGTTAAATGGTGATTCTGTATCCAACTGCAATCTAGCTATGTATTTAGGGACATTTTGGTGAATTGAGACAGTCCTTGGATAATTCAAATCACTGACACTACCAATGCCACGATCCCTGTGCTTACTTTTGTAGTTTGGCCAAGTTGTATAAAGCTTAAACAGTATTGCAAAATCTAAAAGTATAACCAGGCTTATTGTTTGCACTGTAAATTAACAGCAATAGCAATAGCACTTAGACTTATATACCGCTTTACAGTGCTTTACAGCACTCTCTAAGCGGTTCACAGAGTCAGCATATTGCCCCCAACAATCTGGGTCCTCATTTTACCCACCTCGGAAGGATGGAAGGCTGAGTCAACCTTGAGCCGGTGAGATTTGAACCGCTGAACTGCTGAACAGTCAGCTGAAGTAGCCTGCAGTACTGCACTCTAACCACTGCGCCACCTCGGCTCTTTTAACAGATAGTTAAAAATTATCCAGATTTTCTGCTGTCCTTTCTGGTTATGCTAATGCATGGTTTCACCACTGTTAACTACTTTGCGAAAGTGTGTTTGAATTATTGAAATGAAATGTACCATTCAGAGGTGGGTTTCAGCAGGTTCTGACCAGTTCTGGAGAACCGGTAGTGGAAATTTTGAGTAGTTCGGAGAACCAGTAAATACCACCTCTGACTGGCCCCGCACCCATCTATTCTTTGCCTCCTGAGTCCCAGCTGTTCGGGAGGAAATGGGGATTTTGCAGTATCCTTCCCCTGGAGGGGGGTGGGAATGGAGATTTTACAGTATCCTTCCCCTGCCATGCCCACCAAGCCACGCCCACAGAACCGGTAGTAAAAAAATTTAAATCCCATCACTGTAATAGATGTGTGGCCAGGTATGTTGAACCAGGACCAGAGAAGACTGCGTGGACCCATTATACTAATCTTATTTCTGTTTTGAACATATTTAAGTTTAAGCCAATCTGCACATAAACTGATCTTCCAATTTTCAACTCAAATACTATGAAAAACAAGCCGCCCATGGATAAGCCGACCTGAATGTTTTATGGTGTATTGTTATACATTCAAGGGTCTCTTTATCCACTAATGGTCTTATCTGTGAGTATATATGGATTATACAATGACCAGACAGGGTTCAGAAGTTCAGCAGAGGTGGGTTTCAGCAGGTTCTGACTAGTTCTGGAGAACCGGTAGCAGATATTTTGAGTAGTTCGGAGAACCGGTAAATACCACCTCTGACTGGCCCCGCCCCCATCTATTCTCTGCCTCCCGAGTCCCAGCTGATTGGGAGGAAATGGGGATTTTGCAGTATCCTTCCCCTGCCACGCCCACCAAGCCATGCCACACCCACCAAGCCACGCCCACAGAACCGGTAGTAAAAAAAATTGAAACCCACCACTGGTACCATTCCTTGTTGATATATTTCGTTTAACTTCCATGAGAGTTTCTTTTCCCGTAATATAGGAAGGAGGTATAATCTTATGTAATGTAAATACACTCAACTGTTAAATTTGTCGTATTGAAATTTGACCTGGTTTTAAATGATTGATACTGTTCGAGAATGTTACTGGAAAGGAAAGTATCAGAAGTCAAGCTATGAGTGCTTCCACAGTAATTCAGAAGAGGTGCTTCAGAATGTATGGGAAAATAAGTGCTATACCTCTTTAAAGTACTAATATTATTTTTCAGGTTTCCCTATGAGCCTAAGACATGCTCCTATGCATTCTGAAAAGCCTCTTATTTTCAAAGCATAAATATTCCTAATTCATGGTGCTTGATATTGCTGCCTTGAAGTCAAGCCGTGGTTTATTGATTCTTTTTATTTAAAAACAGCATATTAAATTGTGACTGGAGGAGCACTTGGGATCATGGGATTACATCTCCTGCATTTCTGCTTCAAGATGGCAAGGATGTATATCAGCTTTGCTCAACCTGATGCTGCTATATGTGTTGGACCACAATGTCTTGAAATACAGTCAGCAGGATAGAAACAAAGGGTTCATTCTATAGAGAGTAAGGAAGGTGGTCTTATTGGAGATATGCATACCAAGCATTTGAAGCATTTTTAAGGCCAGAACATCCAGATATGCATACCAAGCATTTGAAGCATTTTTAAGGCCAGAACATCCAGATAAGGTTCAGAAGTGGCTCACATAGACACCTGCCTGACTTTGCTAAGTTCAGTGAATTAGAGAGATATCTATCCGAGCTACTTCAAAACTTTATCTGGACATTATGGACTTTAAAAATGCTTTATCCTGGCAATGGAGCCTGCATATCTCTGTCAAAGTCATCTTCCTTACTCCATACAATTCTTATTTTTATTTGGAATTCTACCATTTGTGGCCCAATAGATCTGGAAGACACCAGGGCGGAGAATGGTACTGTCTACACAAGATGCTGAAAATAATTTTAAGTTCTTATTCCTTACCCAACTCCACATAATGCATTGAGATCTCTGGCAATCCGGGGATACTAAGGGAGAAACACAAGTTTACTTATTTTTATTGTATGTAATCATGTAAGTTATTCCTTAAGGATGAATGAAATTAGCTAGCACACCTCCAACATAGACCCTCTGACTTGGATTAAGACATTTGGATACACTTCCATATCAGCAAATCTCTAACTTAACAAGTTAAGCTAAGCATGTTTCACCTTTTTGTCATTACAGGGTAAGAAGTAAGCCAAATACTCACCACTGGTTTTAAAATGAGTGCCAAGATCCTTTTCAGTACAGTGGGAATACTGTAGCAGTTAATCTGGGATTTCAAACCTGGATCAACAATGTCCCCTTTGCTGGGAGATGAAAGGAAAAGGAAACCAAGTCCTTTTTCATAGTAAACAGCAGTGCTCTCTAAATAAACAATATTACTTAGATGGTAGTTCTTTTGACTAAATTCATAAAAATAAAGAAGTAGTAATTGTGAGCCAGTAACTCACAACTAGTATACAAAATCAGTCACTTTCTCTGATTTTACACTATTCAATCTATGAATTTAGGTTCCCGAGAATTATATTCTTCAATTACATGCATCCAAATGAAAATATACCGTTTCCCCCAAAATAAGACATCCCCTGATAATAAGCCCAATCGGTCTTTTGAGTGCATGGCAATAAGGCCAAGCGCTTATTTCAGGGTTCAAAAAAATATAAAACAGGGTCTTATTTTCGGGGAAACACGGTAGTAAAAGTTTAGACCATTTGTTCCTTAAATGTCAACTTGTACCCTACCTGCATATTTCCACTTACTGACAGAAGTTCATCTGTTCTGAGGATGATTTTGTTTGCTTTATGTTATCACACTGGAATCTTAACATCACCCAGAGTGTCATAAAATCTCTTGCAGCTGCTGTTGTTTATTATGGGAAAGATTGTCTTAAATTTAGGATTTTAGAACAATATGAAACATCTTTTTATGTTGCTTTATGTCTTTTTATCATGTGGTAGGTCTCTACAATAAAACTTTAGAGTAGATAGTAAATACATATGGTTCTAATTTCTTAGTTTGGATGTTAAGATAGGTAAAATAAGCTTCCAAAACGGATTTTTACCGAAAAGACAGATAAGAGACAATATGTGAACATTTTAAATACACTGGAATATTATGAAGCACATCCAGAGAAGCAAATGGCATTATTGTTTTTAGATGCACAGAAGGCCTTTGATAATGTGAATTGGAAATTTATGATAATGCAACTACAAATGATGGATTTTGGGGAAAAGTTCATAAATGTGGTTAAAACTATATATAATGATCAATCAGCTAAAGTGATAGTTAATGGTGAAATGACCGAAAAAGTGAATATTAGAAAAGGTACCAGACAAGGATGTCCGCTGTCTCCACTATTGTTTATCCTAACATTAGAGATTCTAAATAGAAAGATAAGACAGGACGAGGAAATAAAAGAAATGAAAATTAGAAAAGAAGAATTTAAATTGCAAGCATTTGTGGACGATTTGGTGTTTATTATGGAAGATCTAGTAGAAACAGGCCCAAGATTAATGAGGCAAATAGAGCAATATGGAGAAGTGGCGGGGCTGAAAATCAATAAGGATAAGACAAAAATAATAGTAAAAAATGTGACGGAAAAACAAAAGAGTAAAATAGTGGAACAGCTGGACATACAAATAGTAAAGAAAGTAAAGTATTTAGGTATCCAACTATCAGCAAGATTTATGAACTTCAACTCCTAGAATTCCTGGGCCAGCATTCTAGGATTTGAAGTCCACCCATCTTAAAGTTGATAAGGTTGGGAAACACTGAATGTATGATTAGGAAACTATAAGATCTTAAAAGCTTTAATTTCATATGTTACATCTTTTGAAGCACAATTTCTGTAATTCTGTTGTCTTATTACAACATTGGAACTTTTTGCAAGGTTGTGGCAGATTAAAAATATAATAAATAAATTTTCAATTAAATATGTTCATTTCAGAATAATTTTTGATCTTAAAAACATGACATTTTATTAAACTATTACTTTTCATGGAGATTTTTTTTTCACATTCAGACTAAATTCTCAACCCCAGAATTTCTTATTACATTGAATTTTACATTGTTTTAGCATAACGGTGCCCAGAATAGCCAGAGTTCAAGCCATGCTCATATTCCAAGATATCTACTTACAATTTAGCCAGTAAATTTGCAGCTCCATCAGAAAAGATGCCTTTAGTGAAAAGCTCATCCACTACATAGTTAAGTCGAGGGGGGACAAAGGGGATGAGCTGCATAAAAAAGATAAATTATAATTGTTGGTTAGTTGTTTTACAGCGGACAGAATGATATGAGTCCCATATACAGATAATTTAACTATCCTCCAGAAGTTTTAAGAACTACCTAAAAATGAATCCTTCTTTATGAAGAGTTGATAAACAGATTTGATAAACAGAAACAGATCATTTATATATTTTCTGCTTATTAAACTTGCTTGCATTAAAATGTGTAGTATAGACCATCCGTTATCATCATGATGCCTTCCAGACTGATTGTGAACTATGGTTTTCTAGTCAATATGGCTTTTTAGTCATAGTTTACTAAATAGGCTATGGGCCTATTCATGTTATGCTAACTTAGCATATATCCAAGATTTAAATATAGATTTGGAAGTTAAAAAAAATTGAAGACTAGAAATTAATAAAGTATGTAGTGAGAATTAGTACTTTTATCAAGTCAACAATCCCAGTGATGTGCATTGTTGTTCACCATAAAAAACAAACTTCCAATTTGGTTTATATTAGAGCCACAACACATTTCTATGTGGGAAGCTGTGCATACTCATTAAGACCCTAATATGTACAATGTGGCAGAACTGTAGGTTTCTGCCTTAACACACATGATAACATATATTAATTTTTCTGCTAGGTAGTGATACTGTACAGATACTATGTAGACTATATTACCATGTTTAAAGGTGATTTAATGGCATTTCTTAAAAACTTTGTGCACTACTAATAGAGCACACAAACATGAAAAAATATACATGCTTATAAATCTTGTCTAGTTTATATTTTTGTAGACATGCAAAAATGCATAGCCAGGAAAGATAAAGATATTACCAGACTGAATAGATTCACTGATATAAATATGACAATTAAATTCAATTAACTTAAGTTGATTGATTTCAGTGGTCTATTTTAAGCACAAATATACTGGTTCTAAAGCAATGTACTGGGAGCCCAGCAGAGGTGGGTTCCTGCCTGTTCAGACAGGCTCTATAGAACCGGTAGCGGGAATTTCCCCCTGCTTGCAGAACCGGCAGTGATGGCCGGCTAGACACGCCCCCGAACCGGCTCTCTCGGCCGCGCCATAGGCTGCGCCATCTTGTTTTTTGCTTCTGCGCATGTGCAGAAGCTTGGTTTTTAGCAGTGCACATGTGCATGCACGTGCACAGGGTGCGCAAGGCGTGCGCGCCCATGTGGCGCGTGAGGAAGCGAACCGGCAGTGAGGTAAGTCAGAACCCACCCCTGGAGCACAGGCTTTCAGGCTTCCCATTTTATAGAAAATTGTGAGTAATGTGGGTCACAATGTTTTTCTGAGATATACATGAGGCACAAATGTCAGAAATGTTTTAAACTAAAACACAAGTGAAAAAAATTAATAAATTCATGTACTGTGTGTCCTGCAGCCTGAAGAAGATTTTTTGTTTCCTGAACAGCCCTTTTCATGCTTGGGGAGGGCTGGAAGTATCCATCATCTTTGTAGTATCCAATCCGAAGGAGATTTGAACTGGTGTAAATCTGGAGAGAAGGAGAAAAGAAAAAGATTTGAAATAGCAATCGAATTTCACCATCCCTAGGCTTGACCTGGCTGAATATTCTTGGATGAGAAGCAAAATATCTTCAAAGAAAAACCAGAAAATCCAGTTGCCTCTTGAAAAAGCACCTTTGGAACAGCCATGACCTGGATGACCGAGAATCTCCATAGACATTTATCTTTATTTAAGAATTCTTTTACTACATTTACTTTACATTTTTAAGTTATGTTTTAACAGAGGTTCCTAACACTGTTTTAATTTACACAAATGTCTGTTTGGACAGTAAGATCAAATATGGATGTTTGAAAGTTATATTTCTTATAAGATTACAAATTAATTTGTACAGTATATATCCCTACATCATAGTTTTGTTTTTTAAACTTAGCTTTTAACTTAGCTAGTTTTTACTTTGCTTTTGTTTTTATACTTAGCTTTTTTTAAAAAAGAAAAACAGTTGGTTCATCATTATTTAAATTTAAAACTTATGATTTATATAGATTGATCTGTGATCATTAAATGATCTTTTTTGAATATCTGAAAAAGTTAAATAAGATTGGTATCAAAAGTACTTACATCATGGCAGTGGCTGAAATAATTTGCCTCAGTGGAATAGTTAAAAGCTCTCATTAACCAAAACAGAGAGGGATTTCATTACTTTTGAATGAAAGAGTCGAGATGCTGACAAATTTAGACTTGTATATAATGGCATGTTCATGTCCTGGTTTGAGCAAAGGAAAAAATGTTCATGCAATTGGCCAGCAAAGTGCAGGAGTGATGCAGGCACTTGGGGCAAGGCTTGGAGAGGTGCTGGGTGGAAATATACACACACCATGAAAGGAGCAGAACAGTTGGGAGCAAATACTTTGATAGGAAGTCTTGTAAACTACAGCAGAAGTTGGAGTTGTGGAAGCATGTGAAAAGAGCTTGTGTAAGGCTGAGGAGCAAGTATAATCCAAGTAGACTATCCATAATCCAATATCACACAATGATTTAAAATTATCAAGGGACAAGACAGAGATTTGGTCAGGAACATATGAAGGCCAAAACAAAGCAGGAGACAAGAACATGATTTCACAATGCACAAGGGCAAATACAAAAGTTGTTTCCAGCAATGGAAGGCAGTCCCTGTGTAATTTAAATCCTCTCCCCACTTAGCAGGTACAGGTGAGGTTTTTTGCCTGTTCAGTGGTTGCTAATAATGAGAGACTGAGCTTGCCTGCAGAGTCTGCATCTTGCTGCTTACTCACCTACTCTGCTGGGTGCAGGACCCTCAGGCTGAGGGGTCTCTTCTGCCTCACAGAACCTGGTTCTGAGGCCATGACATATATGCTCTTAAAGGGAAACTATTTGCAAAAAGGGGATATCATTTATGATTGGCTGAAATGGCTTTATCCATGGTGTTCAATCTTTCTGATGTTCTTTCTTGGTTGCCCTCATTCATTCATTCACTTTTCACATTTATATTACCTCTTCTCTGAATGGCAAGGGTGGTACTGAAGGATCCAGGTGGAATAACTCATCACATAAGAGAGCTTTCATGCACAGAGCCAGACTATCTACATCTCTTGCCATTGGACCAATTGTTGCTATCACTATAAAGGAAACAGAATCTCCAATGAAATGGATTGCATGAAACAAATCAGGTAAAGGGTTCTTGCTGGTGACTAGGCATCCATCAATAATAGGCTAGATCAGGGGTGAAATGCTCCCGGTTCGGGCATACCAGTAGCACTGCCTGCTGGTGGGTCGGAGAACTGGTAGCGAGGGCAGCGCGAGGCTTCGCCCACTCACCCAGACACCGCCATTTTGTTTTTTTTACCCTCTGCGCATGCTCAAAGCGTACTGCGCATGCGCAGAGGGTAACAAAACCAAAATGGTGGCGTCCGGGTGGGTGGGCGAAGCCTCGCGCTGCCATCGCTACCGGTTCTCTGACCCACCGGCAGGCGGTGCTACTGGTACACCCGAACCGGGAGCATTTCACCCCTGGGCTAGATGGATAATTAATTTGACCAGACATAATTCCCAATGTTAACTTAATGAAGTCAGAAGTGCAACTGATAGAAAGATATATTGGATTTCAGATTATTTATTTACTATATTTCTATATTTCCTATAGAACTGTATCCCACAGCAGTTTATAATTTTAAAAATAAATAATAAAAGTAATACATTAAAATAACATTCCATAAAATACAAGTGACCACCCAGATCAAAAACACTAAAGTGTTCTCTCAAATATCCTGGTGGGAGCCAGAGTTTTGAACCTGGCTTGGTAATTAATTGGCAGCCAATCAAGTTGCTTCAACAGAAAAAAAAAAATCAGTAATCTTCCCAGTGCATTTTCATCAGCTTCAGCCTCCAGACTAAGTGCAAGGTAGTCTCTCATAAAACACATTAAAGAAACCTAACCGTAAGGTTACAAATGCATGAGTAACATAGCTAATTTGTTCTTATTCAGAAAGAGATGCACAGTAATTGACTACCAATTAAAGGTTCTCCTGGCCATAGAAGTCACTTGAGTCTCCAGGGCAGAGGTGGGTTCCTACCAGTTCTAACCAGTTCTTTAGAACCGGTAGTAATTCGGCGATGATGTCACGGAGCCGGTTCTGTCGGGGTCTCCGTGGGCGCCGCCATCTTGGATTTTTTTAAAAAAAATTTAATTTTTTAAATTTTTTGATTGCCACGGGCAAAACTATTTTTTGATTGCTGCGGGCGCGCACGGCGCGACCCTGAGCGAACCGGCAGCAAAAGGATCCAGAACCCACCCTGCTCCAGTGACAACTATTATGCTGAGTGCCTCCAAACTCCATCCCTGTTCTTTCTATCCTCTTTAGAACAAAATTCCCAGATACCAGACATGGAAACAAGGTCAAATTTCAGTCTTAGTTTATTGGCCCTCATAAATTCATTAGAAGCAATGCTACTACCAGTACATCTTTCTTTAATAGCAGAAAACCAGTCATTCGATCCATTTTATCACTGAGAGATGCAACCAGGGTTTGACTGGAGCCCAGACAAGTTGATATGCTATATATGAAGCTATTTTAAAGAAGACAGAATTTCCCAATAGTGCAGATTGCAGCCACTAAATGTTTGTTGTTGCAAAACTATTTTTTTTTGGTCCATTTTGCACCAGTTGCTCTATGTCTGTCTGGACATAATTCAGAGTGTTGATTTTGACCACTGATGTCTGAAAAGCTTAGGAAAAGGTTATTTGTAGGCTCACCTGTTTCCCCAATAAATTTGTCCAACAATTTATAGTCAGTATTGTTAGCTCACTTTATAGACATGGCAGATTAACTCCAATAAGGCTTTTCAAAGGTCTTTGAAAACTCACTTCTTTTACATGACTTTGAATTAAGTAATTCATTAATTTAATTGATTTACTTTAATTAATAATTTAATTAATATTTTGCTCACACAACACAGAGGTTGTAATATTATAACATTTTGTAAGAATGTCATGTAGATATTGGGTCCATTCACCATCTTGGTATATTTTTGAACTAGAAAGGTCATGTATACATATTTAAATAATTCAATTTTTGGATAGCTACTTATTACTTGAAAACAAATTGTGTGAGGGTTAAAGGCATCAGGCTAGAAACAAGGAAAGTTCTAATGCTGCCTTAGATACAGAGATCAGTTGAATGACTTTGGGGTATTTGCTCTCTCAGAAGAAGGCAAGCAAATTCTGAAAATAAGGCCAAGAAAAGTTAATGGACTTGTCTAGGCAATTGGTAGGAGTCAAGGCTGACTTAAAAATATCAAAACACAAACAGAACCCACCCTTATTACTCACCTGACTTCATGCCTGCCACTGGACTAGCAAGACCCAGAGTGCTGGAAAATATATAAACAAGACAAAATAATAAGGTGCTTGCTATCAACACTGAAATAATCGACTCATGCATTTAAAAAAAAGTCTCAAGAAAGGAGCTGAACTTCAGATAACAATTAAAGCTAAAATAATAATAAAAATGACAAATGTGTTCATAATGAGAATTATAATAAAGGCACTCCCAACTACAGGATGTGTATTCATCAGAATATTTATAAACAAAAAAGCAATTTTCGAATGCATATTTTCATTTCTGCAGAAATGAAACATTTCCTAAGAATGCTTTTAAATATGTGATCCAATCAATATTAGCATTCAGACATTGGGATGTTTATCAGCCCAAAGAAGAATGTAGAACCAACCTTAACCGAGAGCCTGTTGGTTTGAGTCCACAAAGCCCACAGAAGCTGGAGGGCAGGCGAATGCTTCCAGCAACATCTGTCCCAAAGCCCAAGAGGGATCCACCTCCTGCAATCAGTGCCCCTTCTCCTCCAGAGGATCCACCAGGACTTTTCTTGTGATTCAAAGGGTTTTTTGTTCGACCAAAGATCAAGTTACTGCAATCATAGCTGACCAAAACAGAAAGTAGATTGGCAGTTAATTTTTTATATCAGCATTGGGCCAAAGAAAGAGGTTGGTGGGTGAGGGGAAAACTATATAATAACCAATAAAATAATAACTTGCACATTAGCACTGCAAAACCAGTGAGTGAGGACAGACGCTAAAATATGACACAAAGATTGGAATCTGGTGCCATTCAGATGTTTTGAGGTTGCAAGTCCCAGAATTCTCAGGAAAAACAGTGACTGGGAATTATGGAATTACAATCCCAGTTGTGGAAGAGAAAGCTAATACAGAATAGCAAACAATCCCAACTGTCTTGGTGAAAACAGAGGAAATAGCATAGCTCAACAATCTCTGTAGTCATGGGCATTCAAGTGCTCCAGGGGCTTTTTCAAGAATGGCATAACAAAGAGAACCATGCCACATTGTTCCCAATACTTAATACTTCTGACCATGGAAAATTATTTTAGCCATTGTAGACAATATCCAGGCCTGATCCATGCTGAAATTAAGGTGATAGAATATTGAGATAGCAAAATTTCATGCTCTAAGTAGGGGCCTGTCATTTTGAATGTTCCCTCAAAATAATAGCACCACAATACAACATTGCTAACGTGCAGCATTCTTGTTTCTGGTGCAGTAATAAATATTTTTCTAACTTGTTTTAAACCTTCTGCCAAAGAATCTTTCATGCTTCCTTAGTCTTTCTTCCATTAACCCACCACCCTAGATTCCCAGGTTATTATCAATCAAGAAATTTCTAAAATAGAGGAAAAAATACTTTATCATGCTCTGAGGAAGATTAGTTTTCACAAATGGAATTGCTCCTTGTTTCTTCAAAACTTTTACTATCACGCTGTCATCAGCCTCTACTTTGTCAAGATATTGCACCAAGCCACAGGTAGAGATGTGTCCCTTTGGGAGAGAAAACACAACTTGCTTGATATAATGTTATGTCAGAGTATGTATATTATATATAACAAACAATATGGTTTCAGAAAAAATTTATCCTGTAATCTGCAACTCCTACACTGCAAAAACATATGGACTACACAACTCAATCAGGGCAAAGCAATAGACGCAATTTACATAGACTTCTGTAAAGCCTTCGATTCAGTGGTACATGACAAACTACTTCTAAAACTAAAATCTTACGGCATTTCTGGACCCCTGCATAAATGGATAACTGCGTTCCTGTCAAACAGGCAACAAGTGGTCAAAATACGGAGTGCCCTATCAAATCCTGTACCTGTTAACAGCGGTGTCCCCCAAGGCAGCGTTTTAGGGCCAACTCTCTTTATACTTTACATAAATGACATCTGCGATCATATTAAAAGAAACTGCGTCCTCTTCGCAGATGATGTAAAATTATTCCAAACCACCAACAACACTAAAACCCCCATCTGGGCGGATACGACCTTGTAGATGACACTCACTCTGTCAAGGACCTTGGAGTACTCATCTTGAATGATCTAAGGGCCAGAGCTCACTGTAACAGCATTGCCAGAAAGGCATTAAAAGTTGTTAATCTAATCTTGCATAGCTTCTTCTCCGGTAATATTGAACTACAAACTAGGGCATACAAAACTTTTGCTAGACCAATTCTTGAATACAGCTCATCTGTCTGGAACCTGCACTGTATATTGGACATTAATACAATTGAACGAGTCCAGATATATTTCATGAGAAGAGTCCTCCACTCCTCTGCTCGCAACAGAATACATTATGCCAGCAGACTTGAAATTTTGGGCTTAGACAACTTAGAACTATGCCGCCTTCGGTCTGACCTAAGTATAGCACATAAAATTATCTGCTACAATGCCCTACCTGTCAATGACTACTTCAGCTTCAACCGCAACAATACACGAGCACACAATAGATACAAACTTAACGTAAACCGCTCCAAACTTGATTGCAGAAAATACGACTTCAGCAACAGAGTGGTCAATGCCTGGAATGCACTGTGGTTTCTTCCCCAAACCCCCAAAACTTTAACCTTAGACTGTCTACCGTTGACCTCACCCCCAAATGTACTGATACGTTATACAAAACTTCAAGTTATGAGGACTTGTCCAGGAACAGGCTTTATTAATAAAAAAAAACCAAAACCACAAGCAGCTATTTCCTCCTAATGCAAAGACAGTTAAGCTGAAGAGAAAGAACTATACAAAAGCACCATACATGGAAAGTTCTCTTCTAAAGTCCTTTGCTAAGGTGTCAGTTTTCATTTAATAATTAGATTCCAATACCATATGACATCTCCACTGTATGCAGAGTGCTATGGTATGCTATGAAGAGAGCTATGCTTTTATGAAATGACAAATGACTTGTCATTAGTCATACATTTCTCATAAAAATAGCCTACTGTGCTTTAGAACCTGTATGCCTATCAGAACCCAGAGACATCTGTCAAGGTCCATGACCAGTTGCTATTCCTTGCTTAGATACATATGTTGGTATATATGTGCATGTGGATATTTTAAGAAGTAAGCCATATATACATAAGAGCACAAACAGCATGCTAACTGTTATTGGAACACACATCCAGTGCCCCCTCTTTGTTTAAGGGTTCAGGCTGGTGAGGTAGGAAGGGTGGAAGAATTGTGGAATTTAAATCCTAGAAAACATATGTCTCTGCGCTGCCAAGGGCAATCAAACATTAAGTGTGTGAGACTTCATTCTTATCTGCAATGGAAATAAATCTAATGAAATGGTTTAACTTCATTTAATTGATATTAAAGCTTTTATCTTCATTTAATTGATATTAAAGCTTTTACCATAATATGTTTGTTTTTGAAGTGCTACAAAACGTTTTGTTGTTTTCCTGTAAAAGAATAACATGGCTGCTGTCTTGGAATAGTTGCATAGAAATGAAACAGGAAACTCAATCTCAGCCTTCAACATTTCTTTAACCTCTGTAGCAGAGGTGGGTTTCAGCAGGTTCTGACCAGTTCTGGAGAACCGGTAGCGGAAATTTTGAGTAGTTCGGAGAACCGGTAAATACTACCTCTGACTGGCCCCGCCCCCATCTATTCTCTGCCTCTTGAGTCCCAGCTGATTGGGAGGAAATGGGGATTTTGCAATAACCTTCCCCTGGAGTGGGGAGGGAATGGAGATTTTGCAGTATCCTTCCCCTGCCACTCCCACCAAGCCACTCCCACCAAGCCATGCCATGCCCACCAAGCCACGCCCACAGAACCGGCAGTAAAAAAAATTGAACCCCACCATTGCTCTGTAGCAACTGGATTGAAACTAGAATGCCCTGTATTTTAGCTAAAGATGAGGAAATATTTTAAGCAACATCCCCTTCTCGATACTTCTGACACTTTTTCAGCAGCAAGTATTTTAAAAGATAAAGGATGATGCACCTTGTATCCAAAGTGTTCCTTAATGCTGACAGGAATTCCATACAGCAAGCCTTTCTCTTTTTGCTTCTTCAGGTCCTGGAGCTGCTCCTCACATCCGTGAAGAAAATCTGTTACACAGTTCACCTCCTGGGTTACTTCAAGAGCCTGGTCCAGAGGGGGAAGCATGATTTATTAAATAAACCAAAGTAAGCTGGAGTCAGACTTTGTATTCAGGAAAATCCATGTGTTAATCCAGAATGGTCAGATGGATGTGTTTGTGTGTTTATAGGAGGGAGGAAGCATGTTAAAAACAGTGATAGCTGCTATGAATTACATGTAGCAAGATGCTACTGTAGCATCTCAATTTAGTTAAAAATTGACTGGGGAATGGCCTTGAAAGAGAGGAAGAAGAGCCCCTACAAAGATAATGATCAGATAAGAGGAACTTGAGTCCGGGCCAAGAAAATACCATTACTTGAGAATATGTCTCAGAAAAGACACCCCACCCCACCCCTAATTCACATCAAGATAAAGTGAAGGAGGAGGAAACACATTCAGACTCGCAAGATTTTGCTGTTACAGTAAAAGTAGTTCTGACCCACGTGGCATTGGTTTAGAAGTCTGGTCTACCTTGTTTGACAGACACCGCCTATCTATGAAATTGGAATGGATTATTGTCTCTCTTGAATTCACCAAAGTAAGCTAGGTAGCACCT
This sequence comes from Thermophis baileyi, assembly GCA_003457575.1. Taxonomy (NCBI): domain Eukaryota; kingdom Metazoa; phylum Chordata; class Lepidosauria; order Squamata; family Dipsadidae; genus Thermophis; species Thermophis baileyi. The sequence goes on from QLTV01002530.1 coordinate 2,194,206, forward strand.
GCTTAGATCTATATAGCAATAGCACTTAGACTTATATACCGCTTTACAGTGCTTTACAGCCCTCTCTAAGCAGTTCACAGAGTCAGCATATTGCCCCCAACAATCTGGGTCCTCATTTTACCCACCTCGGAAGGATGGAAGGCTGAGTCAACCTTGAGCCGGTGAGATTTGAACTGCTGAACTGCAGCTAGCAGTCAGCTGAAGTACTGCACTCTAACCACTGTGCCACCTCGGCTCTTATATCTTGTTACCAGTCTGTTAGGCATATATTAATGTAGGCAAACAATTTTTTTGTGGCTGATAGAACTCATTGTTTGATAGATTTGTTTTCTAGGGACCCCAGTGAATATAGCCAATGACAATTGCATAATATTTTGGTGCTTTGGAGAAAAGTAAAGGGCTGAAAAAAGGTGATCTGATTCCCCTTAAAACCCACCAATGGGAAAAAAAAAAACAATTGAGAAGGGGAATGTTGGCTTTAAAAAGTGAACCATTTTTTTTTAAATTTCTGTCTTAAGGCCTCGATTTCAACCTCCAAATTCTGTCCAAGCCTCAAACATATGCAAAAACATCTACAAGTTCCCAAATGCAGTATATTCTGGGGGCTCCAAAAAGGTTCTGGCAAGATTGTCCACCTCTGTGCTAACAACATATCTATAACAATGTTCTGTAATGAGTAGTATTCTATTCTCCTGAATAGTTATTTTAAAAAGTGAGATTGTTATGTGCAGAAAGATGGAAAGATTTGGCATTACCCACAAGGGAGGAATGGTTGATGAAAATAATGAAATTTTCTGAGGTGGCCAAACTGACTTCTTTGAGGAGAGAATATTTTTCTTGTTGACTAGAAAACTTGTATGGACTTTATACATAAAACATAAAAATATGAATGTATGATTTATAGAATAAAATAGAATAGAATTTTTTATTGGCCAAGTGTGATTGGACACACAAGGAATTTGTCTTGGTGCATATGCTCTCAGTGTACATAAAAGAAAAGATAAGTTCGTCAAGAATCATAAGGTACAAACACTTAATGATAGTCCGGGTACAAATAAGCAATCAAATCATAGTAGGAACCAGTCAATATAAATCGTAAGGATACAAGCAACAAAGTTACAGTCATACTGTTGTGTTCCGACTTAACAAGCAGGTATTTGCATACCCGCCGCTGATTGGGTTAAATCAGTGGCGGGGAGTTTGAAGCGTTGTCACGGGCCAAGCGGGCTGCGGGGAGCTCCATAAAGTCGGCTTCCCTGCCGCCAGCCGCCAGCCGCCAGTCTGCTGTAGTTAGTGCTAGCCGTTATTAAAGTGCTGAACGGGCATACAAGCAACAAAGTTACAGTCATACTGTTGTGTTCCGACTTAACAAGCAGGTATTTGCATACCCGCCGCTGATTGGGTTAAATCAGTGGCGGGGAGTTTGAAGCATTGTCACTGGCCAAGCTGGCTGCGGGGAGCTCCATAAAGGCGGCTTCCCTGCCGCCAGCTGCCAGTCTACTGCAGTTAGTGCTAGCCGTTATTAAAGTGCTGAACGGGTCTTTCGTCTTGGCTGTTATTCCCGCGCCTATCTAACACTGGCGACGAAGGCAGTGGGAGAAGACGACTGAAC
>QLTV01002530.1:2210485-2230119 GCA_003457575.1 Thermophis baileyi
TCTATACAATTTGTTTTGCCTTAAGGTTTGAAGAGAATTCAGGAATGGTCGGAGCCTATTTTCTCTATGTCTCTACTCGTGGAAGACTGAGTCGAACTGGGGAGGAACCAGACAAGGGAGGCGTACCCCAAAAAGCGATGACTCAGTCTCCAAGCAGAGAAGAGAGTTACCACCCATTCCTGGATAATCTTCCCCGATACAATGGAGAAGATATAATTCAATGGTTCTGGGATCACATCTTCATTGGAATTGTGATAGATTGGGCTTTTATAATCTCACTTTTCAAAGTTTCCCAAGCTTCTTGGGTTGTTTTCCCTCTGAGGATTCTCATCCATGGAATCCTTCCCAAGCTCTCTCTAAGTTTATTGAAATTAGCTCTCTTAAAGTCCAAGACTCTAGTTTGACTTTGTTCTATTGCTTGTGCTTGCATAATGTTCAATTCCAATATTGCATGATCACTCGCCCCCAAGGTTCCTGTAGCTTCAACACCTTCTATCATTTCATCTCTGTTAGTGAGAATTAAGTCCAATATGGCTGATCCCCTTGTTCCCTTCTCTACCTTTTGGGAAACAAAGTTGTCTACTAGGTTTGTTAGGAACCTGTTGGATCTTCCACTTGGTGCAGAGTTTGTCTCCCAGTTGATGTCAGGGTAGTTAAAATCCCCCATTACTATTGTGATGTGCTTCCTACATACCTTAGTTAGCTGCCTAGCAAAAAGTTCATCTATTTCCTCTGTTTGGTTGGGTGGCCTATAGTATACACCTATGGCAATGTCATTTTTTTCTCCCTTTAATATTGACCCAAATGCATTCAAGATAATTTTCGTCATTGTTGTGCTCTATTTCTGTAGAGATGTAGTTATTGCTACATCTCTACAGAATAAAAGGAAAGTCCCTACACACTGCACTGTGCCACTGGGTAGAGAACACCCTCCCCCCAATATTATCAATAGCTCAACAGTGGATTCCTTTACAGTAAATCCTAAATTTAATAAGTCAGGGAACAACTTCAATGTGAAACCCCAGAGAGATGAGGTTACTAGATAGCCTGACTTGCAATACAATAGTATTTTATGCTTTTTAAAAAATATATATATATTCCTGATTTAATGTTCAACTAGGAAACACATGATGTTACCAAATATGTATTTATCCAATACATTCTTGAGAATGCTAAACTGTACAGGTAGTAATTGTTTAATGACTGCTCTCTTCAGCAACTATTCAAAATTGTAACGACACTGAAAAAGTAAATTTATGATTGGTCCTTGTACTTACAGCTGTTGTAGTGTCTCCAAGGTCACATTATCAAAATTCAGGTTCTATGCAATTGGCAAACTGACATTTATGACAGTCACACGATTCCCATTTGTGCACTTCACAGTTGGCTTGCAACAAGCAGAGTCAATGGGGAAGCCAGCAGTGAAATTACAAGTCACAGCCATGTGATGTCTCAGTTAACCACCTGTGGTGATTCACTTAATGACCATAATGGGGATGATATAAGTCCAACACAGCTATGTGATGTTTTGCTTAACAACTATGCCACTTAATGATAGAGTTTCTGGTTCCAGTAGTAAAGTGAGGACTATCTGTATTTCTGTCACAGAAAATTTCATTGAGCAATAGCATAAGTACAAGAAAAATAGACACGTTTGTGTAGCTGCAAGCAGGACATGAGAAATGGACAAGTTACAATCTCATCTTATATTTCAGCTTCTGCTCTTCCCCTGCAAAAAATATTCTGCAGACACCACAAATCTTTGTACGCAAGCACAAACAGCTGTAAGTACAAGGACCAATCTGATATTCAACTTAAAACAATTATTTAAAGGACAGAATAGTTTCCCACATAGGAAATGTCAGCGCTGTTCTTCATCTTGTAATATCCACAAAGGCAGCATTCGTAACAAGGCCAGTGTCAGGGTTCCAAATAGCATCTAAAATCAAATCAGAGTCCAAGGCAAAGCATTCCTCTAAATTCCAATTTATTAATAGAGCCATGTTGGCACGGCTGTGAGAAACCCGGATCTGAAGTCCCCGGGGTTTCTCCAGCCAGTTGAAAGTTCAAGCCCTTGTCCCCACACCCCCAAGTCCATCACAGCCATCTTTTACTGATTTGGCATCTTCCAAATATATTGTATTTTACTTTTACTTTCTTCTAGTATAGAAGTCTAACACAACTGGGAGGCATCAGACTATAGAAGAATGATCTCAAGACTTATTGGGTTTTGCTATTATGCAGTAGTTTTTAATGAATGCTTTAAATCTGTGGTCAAGCTGAAAAAGACCATGCTATTTTCTCGAATGCCTCAGAAAATATTTACACGTACAAGATTTTTATGCAGTTTGGAAAGATTCCAAAAGAAAATTTACCTCAATTTCCGAGTGACATTTCCAGAGTTCTTTTACAGACCTAAAAAGTCAAAGACAATATATGAACTGCAGATGCATGGAATTGGCTGCCTATGTTCATGACCTGTAACAGCTTTCCCCAACCTGGTGCTATACAGCTATGCTGACTTAATTCCTCTGGGCAGAATGGAATTGAAAGTCTAACCGGGCACAAGACTAGAGAAACATTTTGTATATTAATGGCAGTAAAGTTATCACATTAACTTTGGCAAAATAAACCAACGGTTGCTGAGATAATTAATATGGAGATCAAGAAATATTTGTAAAAAGCATCAGTAGAAAATGTAATTTAAAAAAAAAAAATCCCTTCTGGTAAACATAAATCTTCCTATAGTGTGTGTGTGTGTGTGTGTGTGTGTGTGTGTGTAATTTTTTTATTATTATTAGCCCAAATCATTTCCTCTTGTAATTTGGAATAAGAAGGGGAATGGCTGGAAAAAGTCATACTAAGAATGGATTAAGCACTATTCCCAAGCCACAGTGCTCTCCTCCAGCCCATATTTAGCCTATAAAGTCAAAAGGAATGGTATTTGAAAGCGACAATATACGGAAAAATATATGAAAGTACAAAAAGTACAAAAAATATTTTAGGAAATGTCAAAGGAACCATGCATCTGATCCAAAACAGGTGCTGACTAGAATTGTTGGCTTCAACAGTATATTATGGGTGGTAAAATTAATGGAATTAGATGATGGCAAAACTAACTAGTTTGAGTAAAGAAAAGACTTTGTCTAGCTTTGTTTCTACATGGAAACGACTTTTGGACTTTTTGCTTGAGAGTGAAAGAAATGCTATATTAATTTTGGGATTTGACAATTAGAATTGTTTATTGAAATTATATAGTGCATGACTGAATTTCAGATCAAAAGATTAATGAATTTTATATTTGTAACTGTATTGAAGAAAGTTATTCTATTTTTATTTTCTTTCTCTTCCTTTTTCCTTTATCCCTTGTACTTTGCCCCTCCCTATTTTATTTCTAATTGTGTGTGTGTGTGTGTGTGTGTATAATTCTTTATAGAAATTTAATAAAGCACAATTAAAAAACAGTATATTATGGAGTCTTTATAATTTTAAGAACAAGTTTCCTGTATTCCCTATAGCAGAGCACAATTAAAATGAATACACAGAAAACTACTGAAAAAGCAGGGTTAGCAAAATATTCACAAAATGGGCACTCCTGCAAGTTTTTTCATGTTCCAAGTGCTAAACAATAGATTCAAAATAATGTTAAGTTATTTTGTGACACCCCATAGCCTTTACAAGATTTAAGAAATAAAATGTAGTTTTAATTTTGGGATAGATGGGAGCAATCCATTCTAGCTAGTTCTGCACATACATAGTCTCTAACACTGGTACTCTACCGTTACACCATAGTTCTTTGGGATCACATGCAAAACTCAACTCATAGGTCCTTGTTTTATACTAAACTACTGCTGGAAAACCTTACTTCAGATGCAATCATTTTTGCTTGGTTAAAAGCATATTCATCACTAATTCCATCCAAACAGGAACTATAAAATCAGGAAGCAAAAAATCAACCCACTTACTACAAAGGCAATATTAAGAGATGAAGGCCTTAATCTCCCACCAAAGATATTTACCTTTCTTGCAAGTTGCTCAAAGTTCTTGACTGACGAATAGTCTAAGGAAAAATAAATGAAAAATGCCCTATTTGGGGTTGATGTAAAAATAAGTGGTAAAGACTCTTCAATATTATACTTCACCAAAAACTTAGAATGAAACACAACTAGCCCAAGAAGCACAAATCTACTTCTTTAGCCTTCCCTGGCTGGAGAACAATAGTCCCAACCCATTGGAAGGTTGAAAACAAAGGCGGCTCAGTTGTTTCAGTGCAGCCTGATATACCCTACATCACTTTAATATATAGCCATTATATTAATTATGAGAATGCCAAAGCTAGAATATTCACAGTTGGTGTAGGGTGGTGGTTAAAATCACAGACTAGGACTATGGAGACCCATGGATCCAGTCCACCATCGCCCATGAAAACTGGGAGACAAACTGCAGTGACTGGGAGATCAAACAGGTTCCTGATGTGACTAGCTGACAACTCTGTCATCCAAAATGTGGAGAAGGGAACTAGTGGGTCAGCTATACTGAACTTAATTCTTACTAATAGGGATGAAATGTTTGAGGGAGTGGAAGTTATAGGAATTTTGTGCAAGAGTGCCATGTCACATTAGAACTCCCCAATAACAACAGGCACAGATAACTGAACATAGGTTGGGAAACCCTGCTCCAGGTAAATAAAGATAGTAGGAGATATTACTTACTATTGGTCTTATAATCCAGGATAGGACTCTTCGCATCCAATAAGGTAATTTTAGTGTCAGCATGTTAATCCTTAGTTTCGGATCTATAGGTTCGCCTTCACTGAAAGGCAACCCAGACAATCCAAGCACATAAATAAAATGCTAAGATAATTTTCAAAATGGAAGTTATCTTTCAATTTCAGGCATCAGCTATCACTACTGGCATCCAGAAATGTCTGTTTGCCATGTTCTGATTAACAATTCTGATTAATCTGTAAAAACCAAGAGAAAAATCCTACTAAATCAGATGTATAGGTAGTCCTTGAGTCAAAACTGTTTGTTTAACAACAGTCTGGAATTACAGATGGTTTTGAAAAGGGTGCTTTATGGCCAATAAAGGCTCTTCCAGCAATCACAAAATGTTGCACTATCACCCCGCAGTCACGTGATCGCAATCTGTGTGCTTGGTAGAAGTGGGATTTATGTAGAATCTTACTTCTTTCCATTGTAAAAGCTATCCATTTATTCTTCATCCTAAACTTTTTTTTAACCAATTACTGATTTATAGAAGGACCTCTTATCTCATTACCTCTAAATTTCCTCAAGGGTTTTCAATGAAGCACTTTTATCAAGAGCTGTTTGGGAAGTTCAACCATAATATCCTAGTGTTCTGTTAGATCCTAGTATAAATATAAGCTATAGCAGCTCAGTACATCTATCACACTAACCCAAAATCAAACATGCTACTATATATTATGGGTTAAAATGATATGCAAATCCATCCAATCTCTATTAAATACCCAATCAACATGTTTGGTGGTACTCTCCAAATCATCCAAGAGCAAGCCTTTTCTACAGAAAAAATACCCTATCCAATCATTCTTCAACAATGTTTTCACTTCTGTACATTAATTGTATTAATTATATTTCCATTTTCCTATGCAAGATAGATATTTAAATTAACTCAGTTAATTTTGGCAGCTCCCAGGATCCATTCCCCCCCCCCAAAAGTTATTGCAATTATCTTCCAACCCCAACTACAAAATTGACTTCAATTACAAAATACATAAAGCTGTCACACACTGAAATTCATTAAAGACTCTTATTTCTTACTGGTTCCATGTCATCCTACTTTTAGAAGGCACATTCTAACAACTCCCATAAAATGGTTCAAGCTTTTAAACAGGTTGTTCATCTGTAGTGAAAACTGATTTGAATACATTTAAGTATCTCCTGGGCTGATTTCTTGGTTCTGTTACACTGAAAGCTTTTTTCAATCTGAATTTATTTTAAAAGCAGTTTACTTCTAAAATTCATGTTTTGCTTTAAAAAAAAATCTATCATCTATGTAATGTAGTTTTTAAAAAGGTGAATATTTGTCCCTGTATGTATGTCTTCATTTTTTTTTTTACTAAGGTAGGTCCTTTTTAAAATGAGAGTAAATGTGATGTAATAGTTAAGATGCCAAACTGGCCTGGGAAAAGACCCAGATTCTGGGTGGATTCACTTTGAGTCACAGAAGCTCACTGGCTCAAATAGGGGCCAATCACTCTTGCTCACCCAACTTATCTCACAGGACTGTTGTTGGGCAGCAGAATACGGGAGGAGTACTGTTTATGTCACCTTGGATACTTGGAAGAGAAGTGGTATTCAGGTAGTCCTTGACTTACGACCACAATTGAGCCCAAAATTTACATTGCTAAGCAAGAGAGTTAAGTGAATTTTGCGATATTTTACTACCTTTCTTGCTACAGTTGTTAACTGAATCACTGCAGTGGTTAAGTTAGTAATACGGTTGTTCAGTGAATCTGGCTTTCCTATTGCCTTTGTCAGGTGATCACCTGGCCCCAGGACACTGCAATTGTGATAAACAAATGCCAGTTGCCAAGCGTCCAAATTTTGATCACGTGACTATAGGGACGCTGCAATGGTTGTTAGTGTGAAAAATGGTCATTAGTCATTTTTTTTCAGTGCCGTTGTACCTTCAAACAGCCACTAAACGATTGGTTGTAAGTTGAAGACCACCTCTATGTATCTAATAAATAAATAAAATGTTGGCCTAGACTTCCACCTACTGCGCTCCTCTCTTTCGTGATGTTCTCTAGGCATCCATATTCTGGCATTCATTCAGATTTGTGTATACTTTTCTCTTATACTGGCAGCAATATTCCATTGGAGATTTCATTGCCCAATTTAAGTCTCTCACCTACATTAATTTGTTGCCCTGATACATTACTTTGAATTCTTGTATGATATTTATGTATCTTGTTCCAGGCTTGTAATTTTAACCTGACAACAATCCTGGAATATTGGGACTAGAGGCACTAAATATTGAGATTTAAGATTAAATGGAGATTTGAAGCTGAATTTTCTCTATTTAAACATTGTAGAATGCTATCTTGTCCATATTACTGCAGAAAGCTGTTTTATATAGTCTTACATCCCTTCACATACATACATACATACATACATACATACATACATACATACATACATACATACAGGTAGTCACCATTTGCCAATTGCCTTGTGTAGCAACTGTTTGAAGTTACAAGAGTGGGGGGGGATCACTTTTTGACCACTCTTCGCAGTTACGATTATTGCAGGGACATACGGTTTTGTGATCCTCATTCACTGTTGTACAACTGGCTTCCAACAAGCAGAATTAATAGATAAAGCAGGAGTAAAATTGCAAGTCAAAGTCACATGATGTCTCCCTCAATGATTGCCAGAAGAGACATCATAAGCTCATCGTGGTAATGTGATTTTTCTATTTAGCAATGGTGGCGCTTAGTGTTGTGGTCCGCCAGCGGCCTGCGGAGCTGGCAGCAGAGTCGGACAGCAAGGAGGCTGGGGAGGAACATGGGCCAGTCCTGGAGTCTGGAGAAGGCTCGGTGTCAGAGGCAGAGATCCAGCCCGGGCCATCTGGGAGGTCTGTGCTGACTCCAGAGCCTCCAGAGGCTGACATGAGTGAGGCAGAGGAACAGGGGGAAACTGTTCACAATGCGCGCATGCGCAGAGCTGCCAGAAGGCAAGAACAGTTACGGAGGAAAAGGGCTACTCGGAAGTAAGGCTTGGAGATGATTGGCCCCTCCCATAGGATATAAAAGTGGAGCAAACGGATGTGCTCGTTGCAGGAAGCAACTTGGTTCAATTCTGTCGGTGTAATTCAGCAGCTCCGTTCCAACTCCGTGCTCTGTTTGGCCTTGCAAAGTTACTTGCCAATTAGGCAGCATGTCAAGAGAGATAAAGGTTGGTGCTTATCAGCCTTCTTCCAAAAGACTGTGGCAGACTTCTGTCAGACTAATTAACATTGTTTGGGACTTATTACGGCTGTGAATGAACATAATTTACAGCCGTTGAAATAAAAAGAGGTTTTTTGGGACTACGTTTGTGTTTTATGATTTATCAGGAAGCCTAGGTCAGAACACTTAGTGATGGAGTTATAATTTTGGTCACTAAGTAAGAACTACCTGTAGTATCTTAGATCTATAATAAAAATAAAGCTTCCAGCAGAGTTAGGGATGTTGTTGTTTGAAGCAAGGGGGGGGGGGAGATTCAAACAGCTGAAGTTCACTAGTCCCAAATGTTTCATTCATAGCAGCTTTCAGCATCACAGAAATTAAAGCTCTGCCTCTCCACCTATCGAAAATAATTGGAAACAGAAGAGAAGAAAGGGGGAGGGGAATCACATTCACAAAACAAGCCTTCTACTCCTCTTATTTCCTCACAGATACACTTCAGACTATAGAAAATGCAATACTTACAAAGACTGCAGTAAAGTGGCACCACCATCACCAAAAAGCGAAGCAGGAACTAAGTGGATCATAAAATGGGCCATGTGATGTGGCTCAAAGGGGACCAACTAAAAAGAAATGAAAGAACATTTACAATAAAAGGTGTTTTTTAAAAAAAAAATGGGGGGAAATATCTATAGTCAGAAACATGATTGAGGGGGGAAAAAACACAATTCTCTAAATCAATGTTTTTTCAAACTTGGCTATTTTAAGATGTGCAAAATTCCCCAGCATGCTAACAACGGGAGTTGAAGTCCATGCCTCTTAAAGTTGCCAAGTTCAAAAATGTTGCTCTAAATTAACAAAATGATAAAAATGCATTCATTTGCATGTGATTCAATCTTACACTTGGGGAAAGGCTCACACAACTCTACTAAAAATCAATACAAATGACAGCCCTGTGTAACTAACTACCACTTGGAAACAATCTGAGGGCCATCCCATATATAAAGACTCTCCTGCGTTAAGCAAATCCAATCAATTTTTTAAAACTCTGTATAAAGGTAAAGGTTTCCCCGCACATGTGTGCTAGTCGTTTCCGGCTCTAGGGGCGGTGCTCATCTCTGTTTCTAAGCCGAAGAGGCAGCGCTGTCCGAAGACGTCTCCGTGGTCATGTGACCGGCATGACTAAAAGCCGAAGGCGCACGGAGCGCTGTTACCTTCCCACCAAAGTGGTCCCTATTTTTCTACTTGCATTTTTTACATGCTTTCGAACTGCTAGGTTGGCAGAAGCTGGGACAAATAACGGGAGCTCACTCCGTTACGCGGCACTAGGGATTCGAACCGCTGAACTGCCGACCTTCTGATTGACAAGCTCAGCGTCTTAGCCACTGAGCCACCGCGTCCCTTAAACTCTGCATGGTGGACACCAAAACTAGCATAATAAATAATTAATAAGCAAATTACAGAGATGAAGGCAAAGTGAACCAGAATACAGTAATTAAATACTCAAAAGCAAAATTAGCCAAGTTGCTTTTGGCATGAAACTCCAACTTTTATTGGTAACAGGTAGTGCAGCAGAGTTAGTAAGGAGGGAGGGAAAGCCCAGATAACAGGTGAAGTTTTGCTCTCTCCTTCTCTGCTGTTGCACCCTCAACAAAAATCTCTTACACCTACTGATGTTGCCTTCTGAAACAGACATCCCCTTGGTACGACACATACCTCCCTCTCCCCTAATAAGTATACATACCACATGGCCATTTATTTCCAGAAGCTCCTTGGTTTCCAGTACAGCCCGTGTCATGGAAGGGCTTGGCATACTATAGGAATTAGTAACATGATATCCTATTCTGAGGGGAGCAGAGCTGGTATAAACCTAGAGCAACAGAACAAGAGAAATTTTCAAAATAATTAATCATAGTAGATGCCTTAAAAGCAGGACACCACACTGGATAAATCAGCATTAAATTAGCTACAAAAACATCCATTTCTCAATTACTCAAGGTTTTTTTATCTGCTGGTATAAATATCAGCCCACTGGCTTAACTCCAGAGGCTAGCAGCCAAGGGTGCTTAAGCCAATAGAGTTCCTTAGCCAACAGTTCTAAGGCACAGGACCAAATCATGAAATGTTTTCCCAGGACATCAGTGCCTGAGCACACTAACACAGGTTCAAAGGGGGAAAAAAACAAGATAGTCCTTTAAATATCCTTTTCCCTGTGGGCAAACATACAATGCGTTTTCGCAGGTGAGACATGACACGGTTCAGTATTATTTTTCTGAAGCTGAGAGACAAAAGGGACAGACCAAATTGAATTTTGAGATACAGATAATCCTTGACATGATAATTGAGCTCGGAATTATGGTCTTAAGTCATGTTGTCGTTAAGTGAGTCATCATGTGACTGCGCCCAATTTTACAATTTTTCTTTTACGGTTGTTGTAAAGCAAATACGGTGGTGGTTAAGAGAATCCATTTTCTGCAATTTACTGGAAACTGGAAGTAATGTTGAATTCCAGCAAAAAAATAATAATAATTGTAATCATGTGACTGCAGGACACTCCAAATGGCCAAAAATATGGGCCAGTTGCCAAGCACCCAAAATGTAAACACATGAGCATGGGAGGGGAAGGGAGGCTGCTACTGAGTCACAAGTACTATTTGGGGGTCCATTGTAATTTTGAATGGTCTCTTAAGCAACAGATTGTAAGTCAAGGACTAGCTGTACACTTAGCCTGTAAGTGTAGCCTCCTTGATGTCTCTTTTTACCTGGTTTCTTTCCCAAGTGTTACTAATGCTTATTTATTTTAAAATAATCACTTCTCTCAATGAAATGCAAAAAGGAGTGGTTCCTCAGTGTTTATGTATTTCTGCCATCTGTCACAGGTAAAATGGCATAATGTTCATTTTCTGGAGATCTGCTTATATGTAGAAACAACCCATGTTGTTAGTAGATTCCCAAAGGCAAAGTGGAGATATTTTCTTAATTATACCCTTTTCTCATAATGCTGTTCGGGGAACTCTCTGGTCAGCCCTTTAATTCATATGTGGGGTTATTTTTATTTTTTTTAATAATTTTTTTATTTTATTTTATAGGGTCCCCAAACTTGGCAACTTTAAAGACCTCTGTATAAATTTATAACATATAAAAATTCCATTTTCAGTTAAACAGTGTGTTGTCTGGGTACAAATAGTTTTAGGAAATAATAATCAAAGTGTTTACAACAATGTTCATTACATTGGTATTAGTTCTAATAATAATAATAATAATAATAATAATAATAATAATAATAATAATAATAATAATAATAGCAGCAGCTTATCCATTTTAACAAACCTCCCTTGTATCATTAGTCCTTTTCTTATATTTCCATGTTTCTAACTTCTGTTTTTATTAGCTAACCATTGATAAAATAAGTTCCACGTCAAAAAGTATTCAGTTTCTTTCTTTTCCTTAATTGTAAGTGTTAGTCTATCCATTTCTGCACATTCTAGTATTTTTTTTTCACATTTTCATCTGTAGGGATCTCTTCACTTTTCCACTGTTGTGCAAATACAATTCTAGCTGCAGTTAATGCATATAAAATCAAATATGTATTCCCCTTGTTATACTTATCCGGTAAAATGCCCAACAAAAATATTTCTGGTTTTAAATCTATGTTGCTTTATCATTTTTTCCAACCATGTATGTATTTTTGGGGTTATTTTTCTGGGGTGATGCCATTACTACAGGAGCCCTGGCAAAGCCACAGCATCTTTAAGGGAGTGGTAATGGTTGTGGCAAGGGCACCCATGTTTTCTCCAAATAACTTGTTCTTCTTCTGATTTGAAGATCTCTGCATGGTTAGTAGGATCACTGATCTTTAAGGAGCCAAGGTGGCGCAGTGGTTAGAGTGCAGCACTGCAGGCTACTTCAGCTGACTGCTAGCTGCAGTTCAGTGGTTCAAATCTCACCGGCTCAAGGTTGACTCAGCCTTCCATCCTTCCGAGGTGGGTAAAATGAGGACCCAGATTGTTGGGGGCAATATGCTGACTCTGTGAACGCTTAGAGAGGGCTGTAAAAGCACTATGAAGCGGTATATAAATCTAACTGCTATTGCTATATAAGTCTAACTGCTATCTTACTTGCTCATTGAAAGGAAGAGGTGGGACCATGGGATCCAGATGGAACATTTTCTTGCACAAGAGAGCTTTCATGCAAAGGGCAAGGCTGTCAACATCCCGTGCCATTGGTCCCAAGCCAACAAAAACTGGAAGTAAGAAACAAGTAAACAGAAAGCATTTAAAAGTAACTTTTTAGGACTCGGGAAATTCTGAGAGGAAGGTTTCAACCACTGAAGCTCATCAAAAAGTGATTAACTCCTCAAGAGTCAAATCATAATAAATAAATAAATTCCCTACTTTTCAGAATGAATGACCTCTCTTCCCCATTTGAACTCTTCATAACACCATAAGAGGAGCAACTTTTCAATACAATAGGATCAAAAAAAGGTTAAAGAGTACTGTAAATAAAAATACATTTGTTTACTCTTCTCTATTTTCAATCTTCTCTTTTTTGGGGAATTTAGTTGAGAAGGTGGTTGGTTTGCAGTTCCAGAAAGCCCTGGATGAAAAGGGCTTAACAGTACTCTTTCCAATCAAGTTTCAGACAGGTGTCAGTCCTTTTGAGGTAGTTCAGACAAGAACTACGAAACATGAGTACTAAGATTACAGCAACAGAAGCCCACACATCTGAAAGTATCTCTTCCCTCCTTTACTTCTACTCTGCTGAAAACTAGGACGGCCCTTTCTAAGGGCCTTTCTCCACCTTCCCCTGTTGATTGTAATCATTTATTAAACCGCTGCCTAGCATACGGCTCTTTCTCCTGTGTCTCAAGGTCAATTCCACATACCATTACAGAAGAATAATCCATCTCATATATGCTACGGTACATTCAATGTCCTTCAACAGTTATGAAGGAAGATCTCAGGCTAGCAAGAGAAAATGCTGTCGACACAGCCCGATACTGGACAAATGTCATTCAGTTTTAATCCTATTTATTCTACAAACTTTTTACACGTGTTACATTTCTATGACCTATTTTATACCTATTTTATTTGCTGAGTGTTGAATATTATATGTCTCGAATTTGTAGGTGTTTCTGACATGAATGAAGAACCATTAAACCAATGTGTAATACTGAGATGTCATTGATCGGAGTTTTAGATTATCTCTGGAGCAGACTGAGAGACCTTGATCTCTCAATGGCCTTTGATCATGATATCTTTTTAGAACAACTTTGGGGGCTGAGAGCGGAGAACACCCAGTGCTGTAGTGATTCCCCTCCTTTCTCCAGATCCAATTCCAGTTGTTGTTGTCAGCATGAGAGAGATCTAGCCATAGATCCTGACTTTGTGAAGCTTTCTGGATGAGGCCATCTACTGGCAGGGAATTAAGTGTCATCAACACACTGATGATACAAGTAGTTCTCAATTGAGCCCAAAATTTCCATTGCTAAGCAAGGCTAGTTGTTAAGTGAGTTTTGCCCCATTTTGCGACCTTTTTGCCACAGTTAAGCAAATCACTGCAGTTGTTAAGTGAATGATCCGCCACAACAACCACAGTGACTCACTTATTGACTGTCATAAAATCAAATCTTGTCATGTAGTGGACTTGACTTGTGACTAGAACGACTTATGACCAAAATGTTGGTCTCAATTATGGTCACAAGTTAAGGACTACCTGTAATCCTTTGTAAGTCACCCAGAGTCACAATTTGCAAGTTGGGCAGCCATATAAATCAATTAAATAAATAACAAAATACCCTAGATTAGGAAACAACTAGCAACATTCTCAAACCCTTTTCTTGTAAGTTCTTGTTACAATATCCTAATTTCAAAAACGTTTTCTTTTAAAAGACAAAGTGACAATAAAACATTCACGTAACAGAGCATGGTTGTTACTGGCATTAAGTCATCAAGCTGAGTTCATACTTTTTTGAAAAGCTGCCAGCTGCCAACATTTTCAAAATTTACTTTGTCATTGTAATTTACTTTGTAAATTGATGAAACTGTTTTTGGGAGAACAAGAATGTCAAAGAATAACTTTTCTTGAAGCAAACTTCCCATTTATCTAATCGAATAATAGTATCTTACCTCCTCTCTGACCGGCGACAGATGGAACAATTCCTTTTTTGCTATAGAGACATCAAAAGAGTAGTTTTAGCAAAGCTGTCAAGATTCCCAATTTTCAATATCAATTCCTCTTTCTTTACATTCTAAAGGGGAACCTCATTTCAGCACTTAACACAGATGACATGTTGAGAACATTTCCAGTTTACCTAGTTGAACAGGGTTAGTTCATACAAACTAAAATAGCCAAGATTCCAGCCAAGCCTATTAGACTAGCAATAACAATAGCACTTAGACTTATATACTGCCCCACTAATTAAAACATAACCAATAAACATTGGAAGTTCACAACATTTTGATTAGGGTACAGCAGGGTAAAACAGGACAGCCTATTTCATATGTTAAACAGAATTCACTTGAAGTGGACATAAGATTGCAGATGTAAAAAGCAATTCAACAAAGGTTGAATGAAACAAGATTTTACCTAGTCAATTATCTGATTGATTAATTTTCACTATTTGAATTAATTATTAGTTCCCCCTTTCTTGGCAACTCTGATATACAGTTATAGTAGATCAGGAAGCAATATAAAGTTATAATAGATCAGGAATACATCAGGAATCTGAGAGAAATAATCCACATATTTTAAACTCTGTATTTTAAAGATTAGAGTTTGTATACAACCTAATTCTGTTGCTAGTGGTTTTTAAACCACAAATTCCGCAAAAGGCACTTGGGATACGAATGCTGCCTGCTATATCTGTGCCAATGCCCAGAATGGATCCTCCATTTTTAATAAGAGCTCCTTCCCCTCCTGACGATCCACCAGGGCTTTTTGTGGGATCCAAAGGATGCACTGTTGATCCAAAGATTGGATTACTGCAGTCATAACTGAAAAGACAAAGAATATTGTCAGCAATTTGTTTTGGAATAGTTCCAAATATTTTCCTAATAGTTCTTCCAGGTAGGGATCTAAGAATATGATTCAATTAGTCTTTTTACAAAATTATACTTTATCCCTTGCTTAATCTTAATCCGAAACAATGGTATGTCTCTTTATAAGGATATTTTTTTTCTTTTCAAGTAGTCACCATAATGTAGAAAGGCCTAAAAAAAATCTTGCAGACAGAAGCTGGCAACCTTTTCTGATATCAGCACTGGGCCCCATATATACATACACTTCTGTAATATCTTAAAGATGGTCAATTTTTTTTTTGCAAGACTGCCAAATTACAAGATTTCAACAGTTTCACTTTCACATTTCATAAAATTCTGGCCATCTTATTCCAAATCTCACAAGATTTGGAATAAGAAAGAACAGTAGTAAGTGCATTTCTCTCTCTCAATCATAACCCAACCCCCCCCCAATTTTCTTCAATTCTGAAGAGGAAATGTTGATTATCATAATCAATTATTAAGTCCCAAGCAGCATTGTAAAGACTTGGTCAAGTTCAACTTTTCTACTTCTTAAAAAATATATGCTTCCTTAAGCTTTAACAATTATCACTTACACAGTGCATGGTAGAGATAAGGGGTACTGTTATCTGGGTGAAAATACTAGTCCTTTGGTCAATTTGAATCACCCACCTCAGTATCATACACTATAGTCTAGTCTAGACAGCTGATGACAAACACATTTGTGCAGAGCCAGTAATACTATTTGCTTTGTCCTTGTTTTATCATCACCATTTCAATGCAAGCAGTGCAAACATGCAATCAGTTTTTAAAAACTGTGCTGGGTGGATTGCAGTGCCTTGAACAATTGGATGCAGCTTACCCATTAGACTTAGCCTCTTTGGAAACAGATTTGTGAGAAGCAAGGAAAGCTGTTGGGAATGTTGAGGATAAAAGTAAAGAATGTGGGGGAGGAAGGAGTTATAAAGTACAAGAGGGAAAGGAGAGGGGGAGACGGCAGAAATGGGAATTTTTGAAGCAACCAGGTGCAGAAAGTTGGAACGGAGTGTGCAAATGTGATAAAAGCCGAGAGATTAAGGAGAAAACACGGAGAGATGGGATGGGGCTTCTACTAGGAATTTGAAGAAGCAAGTTGAGGCATCAGAAAGATAACAATAAGGAAGGCATGGATCAGAAGAGGGAAATGACAAGAAAGTTAAAGAGAACAAGCTGTTTTTTTCATTGGTCCAGCATGAACTGAAACAATTAACAAAACCTTTAAAGAAAGTTTCAGTCCCTGCGGTAAAGGGCGAAAAAAGAAATTTTAATCTCAGACATACACCCCTTTAGTCAATTTCTAGGGCTTTCCCCCTGCTTTGGTAAACACATGGGTCTTGACTGACAATATGGTGGTGGTGGTGGAGGAATATTGAAATTCCCCCTCAAAGTGAGAGGAATTACCATTTTGTTTTAACCCATAATGATCCTAAGCAAACTGTTGGATACCGGAGCTGAAATTTCTCTTATTAAATGTTTTTCTTTAGGTAAGCAAATCTCCATTGCAGCCCTGTCTGTGTCACAGATCTCTGACTGGCAGGTTTCAAGCCCATCACAACCAATGTGGAACGCATGTTAGTGTACAGGCCCCCTGGAAGCCCCCAGAAACAATACCCATTTCCAAAGGCTACTGAAACAGGGATCACAAAGATTACTAGCAACTTAAGCTGCTTTAATAGTCCCCTCTGGCCAATTTTAAAAACAGATGGGAGAATTTACAGGCTACAGATTTATTCATCCCAACCCCATTTTGTGGCATCTACTGTTTAACTCGATGCCTAGGGGAGGAATATGTGAGATGAGGCTGAAGCTGTCATATCTAAAGCTGAAGCAGGGTGGACAAAAAGCCAGGAATTTTGTCTAAAAGATCTCTTTAGGAGATAGACAAGAAGAAATGAAATTGTTAAGGTAATAAAAGAATGTCACCTGAACCAGGCAAAACAAGATGCACCTCACCAAAGGAAATGCTCCTCTTTACACACACATCCCAAGTGCCATCAACAGGTACCAGACTTGTAAATCAACAAGGTAAAAGTAGCTGCCAGTTTTGTGAATCAACAAAGCAAGGACTTTTGGGGACAAAAGGGGCCCTGAAGCCCACCCACTCTTTGTCTTTGGATCCAAGACTTGGTGGCTTCTATCCCTTCAGCTAATGCCTGGCAGCCTAGTTGAGAAGGACATGCGTAGGTGGTGTAGCTGTGTAGGAGTACACGTGTATGAGAGAGAAAGGGAAAACATATGTTGTTACTAAAAAAGTTTTACTCTTATTTTAAATTCACTGGGTCTCACTGTATTCCAAAGAACCTGTTGTGCTTCAATGTTCAGGTGAACGTGATTTGAGTGTAGCTACTGATCAGGATTGTGCAAGTGAGTGACCATAAGCCAAACCCAGGAGTGCATGTAGCAGCATACTTGGTCAGCAGCAGGAGGAAGATGGCAAAGGTCAGCTAGGGCAGGGGTCGGCAACCCGCGGCTCTGGAGCCGCATGCAGCTCTTTGGGCTCCCTGCTGTGGCTCCCTGTCCCATCACTGGCTGGCTCCCCCTCCCTCCTCGCCTGCCCTGAGAGGAAAAGGGCGGCAGCGGCGGATGAAGACTCGCTCCGTATTCCAGAGCGGGAGCGAAGTGCCCCTCTACTTGCCTCTTTTTCTGGCCCTTGTTGGGAGACTTTTCTCCGTGCTAAGTTTAAGTGCAAAAGCAGCAAGCAGCCATGGAGGCAGCGAGAGGAATATGGGGAGACACGCGACTTTCTCCGCCCCGAGACACCGGCTGGGGCGCGTCTCCCCATATTCCTCTCACTGCCTCCGTGCCTGCTTGCTGCTCTTGCACTTAAACTTAGCACGCTGCACCCCCCCCGCATGAGAGGAGAAGGAGGGGGAGAGGGAGGAGGGTCGCGGGGGCCTTAGTGCAGGAGCGAAGCGGCCCTGTACCTGCCTTCGCACCACAGTTACGGGTAAGGCAGCCTTCGCTTCCTGCCACTTCGGGCTGGAGCTTACGCCCTTCCCGCTCAGCCAAAGAGCTGTGGAGGGTGGGGTGGACACGGCAAGGCGATGGCTGGATTCTTAGGGCAGGAGAGAAGCCGTGTCCAAAGACCCTCCTTAAGCAAGAAGCCGCCTGCCCTCCGCGGCTTCTCGCTTCCAGAAGGAGGGTTCTCGCTTCTCCGCGGCTTCCAAAAGGAGGGTCTCCCCTTGCATGCGCACCCTCCTGGCCCTGCCACAGCCAGCCAGGGAGTCGCAAGAGGGGGAGGAGGGTCGCCCGAAGGGAAGCCTCCGTCGGGGGTGGCGATCGTTCCTCAGCAGAGAGAGAGAGAAGGGGAGAGAGAGGGAGAAAGAGAGAGATGAGGGAGGGAGAGGGAGAATGAGATGGGTGGGGAGGAAGGGAGAGAGATGGGGAGAGGGAGATGGGAGAGGGAGAAAGAGAGATGAAGAGAGAGGGAAAAGAGAGAGAGAGAGAGATACCTGTTTCCCATAGAAAAGAAAACATAGAGCCACAAAACCTGGGTAGGCATGGCTGGGGGGTCATGTGACTCGGTGAGAGTAAGTCAGGGGTGAAATGCTCCCAGTTCGCTCTTACCTGTCGGTCGCCGTAGAGCCGGTTGCCAAGGTAGCGCAAGGCGCCGCCCACCCGCCCGCCGCCATATGGGTTCTTTTACCCTCTGCGAATGCACAGAATGCTTTGCGCATGCGCAGAGGGTAAAAGAACCCAAATGGCGGTGTCCGGGCAGCGTCCGGGTGGCGCCTCGCACTACCTTGGTGACCGGCTCTACGGCGACCAACAGGTAAGAGCAAACCAGGAGCATTTCACCCCTGGAGTAAGTGACATCGAGTTGGCCACGCCCACACAGGTTTTGTGGCTCCGGGTGTTTTGTTTTCTCTGGGAAACAGGTCCAAATGGCTCTTTGAGTTTTTAAGGTTGCTGACCCGAGCTAGGAGCCCAAAACGGAGGGGGAAGACAGGAAAGGTGGGAAAGAGTTGAAACTCTCCTGTGACTGAAAATGCAGGTGAGCTGCCAAACACCTGAATTTTGATCACAAGAGCACTGCAACAGCTGTAATTTCAAATGATTTACTTGGTCATAAATCCCTTCCTTCAGTGCCGCTGTAAGTTCCAATGATCGCTGAATGAATAGTCTTAAGTCAAAGATTACCTGTATATAAAAGTCAAAACATAGACAATGGCAAAAAAATACATGATTTACTTCATTAGAGATTGGGGAATATTTGTTTTTACAAATGGAATTGCTCCTTGATGTTTCAACACCTGCACTACAACAGCGTCTTCTGCTGCTGGCTGGAAGAGACGCTTTGCAAAGCCCAAAGTAGTGTCATAGCCCTGTGATGAGGAAAAAGATATGAAGATGAGAAGGAAATTCGGGTTCCCCATAGAAACATCAGACATTGTTCAGTGATGCTGGGTTTAAGATGTTAAAAAGCAGCAATAAATTGGTAAAGTATTTATTAGTACCCCTGTGAAACATTAAGAATATTATTATACAGAAGGTCAAAGGATAAATTCTTGATGGAAAATTCCTCCCTGAAATCCTGAACAGCATAAGAACTGCCCCGGGGGTGGGTTCCAACTTACCTCGCTGCTGGTTCGCTCCCTCCCGCGCCGCGTGGGCGCGCATGCGCAGTAACGGGGAAAAAAATA
>QLTV01002530.1:2230141-2263400 GCA_003457575.1 Thermophis baileyi
ACCCCCCTCCTGCAAATGCAAAGAACAAAAAAAGAAAAAAAAAACCCAAAAAAAGCCAAAAGCAAGATGGTGGTGCATGCGCACAAGCCACAACACTCGGCTTCTGCGCATGCGCAGAAGCAAAAACCAGCAAAAAAAAATTCAAAAATTTAAATTCAAAAAAAAAGATGGCAGCGTCCACAGACCGGCACCGACTGAACTGGATTGGTGACGTCATTGTGGCATCACCAGCGGGTCGCTACCGGTTCGGGAGAACCGGTCCGAACCGGGAGGAACCCACCCCTGAACTGCCCAGAGTAAACTAGATCACTTAACAGTGTAACTGAATTTACACATTATGCTAGGCCAGTTTGGTTTTCACTTAGTAGGGTTATACGATGCAAGACACTGTGATTTTTAAACCACGGCTTCTGATTTAAATTATATGATTCCACCCATTTCAAGAAACCATAAGCTTTTAAGGATGGCAGATAAACGGGTGGGAAGAAAACATGGGGCTTTGTTCTTATCTATGACATTGGCTGCAAGGTTGCTATAGAAAGATGGAAAGAGGAGCAATACACACAACTGAAGATTAGTCTTTGAAATTAATGGAACTAGCTAGATGGTGAAGTTGACTGCTTTAAATAGGAAAAACAACTTGACTAACTTTCTTGCAATTTGGAGACCACTGTTAGATTTCTTACAAGACAAGGAGAAAAATCAGATTTTGACTTTGGGTTTTGAGGAGATTTTATTTGATTAGAAAAATATTGAGAATTCTTAATTTTATTCATATTTGTCAGTTTATTAGAACTTAGACAAAAATTAAGTGAAGAATATATTATGACTATTATATTTTTTGTATGTTGAGTATTAGTTTTATAAGGCATTTTAAGTATTGGTATTATTCATTAGAGAGAGACCATTGTATTATTATTTCTTTACTGAAAAAAGTCAGAGGTCACAAATGTTATATATTTGTTTTATGTATTTTTTTTGTTATTTTTTAACTTAGCCTATTATTCCCTTCCCCCTTTTATATTAGTTTGTATTTTAATGCTTTTTTAAAAAAATAAATCTAATTTTAAAAAATCACAATTAAGCAAAACATTATGTAATACAATGTGGTAACCCAGTTGGTATCAGAGAACTTTGTATGTTTTAGCAGACAGTAATCAATGTTAAGACTGCTGTGAAACATGCCTTAGCATAAGGTAAATTTTATTTTGGTTATCATAGATCTAAACACATTTTCTAGCACATTTTTAAGATACAGCTGGTTTTCCACACAATATGCAACATGGATTTTTGCTTATTTATTTGATTTAAAAGCTGCCTAATTGCAAAACCATTCAAGGTAACACTCACAAATTTAAACACACATGTTAAAGCCATACAAGAAACCAACAATTGGAATTAAAAAAACAACTTGTGCATTACAGTTTGCAGGCTCACGTATCACCCTACTCCAGGCCCTGATAGAAAGGGATTAAACTGCTCAGAGTCACCTTAGAGGGGCAACATAAAAATGTAACAAATAAATAAATAAAATAAAGAGTTTGTAAAAGAGAGCAGGGTTCAGCATTAAACGACTTGAGCTATTAGATACAGGCAGATGAAAAGATGATCTCATATTAACTAACATGTATACCAGGGGTGTCAAACTGGTGGCCCAAGGGCTGGATGCATCACACGCAGGCCACGCCCACCCCAGCTCCGCGAAGGGAAAAACGTTGCAATATGTCACGACGGCAACGTGACGCGACAAGTTTGACACCCATGATGTATAGGCACCTGCTAGAAGCAATTCAAATCCAAAGCCAAGATGCTCCTTATTATATAATGGAATACAAGTTGCACATCCACCTGTTCTTCGGCCACATGAGAGCTCTGCATATCCACCCAAGGCCCACCCCAGCTATACCTTGCAGTTAATGGAATCCTTTATGCTGACGGGAACTCCATAGAGCAAGCCCTTTTTCCCTTCGCTGTTCATACGCGGAAGCTGGGATTCGTTCTCTGCTATGTAATCGACTATGCAGTTGACATCTGCAGTCACTTTCAAGGCCTAGAAAAAGCGGGGGAAGACAGCCTCTTTATTTCTCCTGTGAAATGAAGCCTACCTTTACAAGAAGAAAAAAACCCTGAAACTCAAAGGCAAGTCTATTTGGGCTACAAAACTACCTCATGTCTAAAGACAATTGCTTCTTCTACCTCTTTATTTTCTCTTGTGAGTTGTGTTACCCTTTTCTCTTTCTCAAAAAGGTAACTAATTCTCTTCTACATGGGCATTATTGTTCAATGCCAATGTTTCTCATATCTAAAGACTGGAGTGCCCCAATGTAGAAGCTAAGTAGGTTCTGAATATTCCTGAGTAAAATTTTTCACCCAGCAAGTATATAATCAGTCCCAGAGGGTTAAAAAAAAAAAGAATATGATTCTTGCTTCACACTTCCTTCTTATGGTCAAGAGGCTGAGGAAAAACTGACTGAATGACTCTTTGAATCAGGGCCAGCTCTTAGTGCTTCACGATCACATTTAATAGATGGTTTTGGTAACAATATGGAATATTACTATTGTCTTCTTCTAGGATATTTTTTCAACTTGCCAAACTAGCTTACAGCCCTAAATTTTCCTGTTGGTCTCCCATCCAAATACTAAAACCAGGTTTCACTCTGCTGAAGGACAGGTAGGTATTGCTACTTGGAATCTATTTCTGGTATAGGCCAATTTCTTCTTCCTTACTAGAAGTTTCACTTCTATTATTTATCATCAAATTATTTCTCGATTAATAGATTTAAGACTTGAAAAGATTACTGTATCTGATGTTGGCTTTTTTGGGAAAGAAACTATATACACCTACCTTGGAGTATTAACCACTGAACTCAATGAGTGTTTTTTCCCCCTGAATAGTTAGCTGGAGAATCTGTTTATGAAGTTTATTGCTACACTGACCAAATGTTTTCTATGCAAGAGAGATAAAATTTTCTAACACTACTGAGACCTTTATAACAGCAACAGAAAAGAAGATGGCATAGAAATATGTGACCCACAAGAAAAATGCAGATTCCTAAAACATTTTTCAAATCTACTTTTAAAAAAATGTTTATGGATCCTCAGGAAAAGTTCAGCTTGACTCATAATAATCCTACTCTACACATATTTCTCATTTTTGTTAGCTTAGGGAATGATGCCTCACCTTATCCATATAGGTGTAGAAAACACTCTCAGGTGTGAGTGAACCATCCCCAAGTTTCTGACAGAGTTCATGCAAACTCAGTGATAAAATAGGTTCTGGTTGGTGATTTGGATTCTGAAAGAGAAAAAATCCCTATGTATAACACTGCTTCTTTTAGATACGTATATAATCTATCTATAAACATTTAGAATTTTTGCAATATAGCTGAAGGTGAGTCCAGCATAAACTAATCAGTCCTATAATTGATGCTCTGATCCATATTAAAACCAATGCTAAGCAGATTCAACCTTATACATGTAAAATTTGTGTTTCAGAAAAAAATATTAATGTGACTCTTGCTCAGCCACATTTTTGGCAGTGATTAAACACAGGATAATTAGGAAAATATTAATACATTACCATCAGTTTATGTATATGTTACTCTTGTTGTTATGATCTTTAATTGGGCAACAATTTTTGAAACAAGGTACCTCAAATGAGCTAACTTACAGAACGTGTCCAAAATCTGGGACCCATGATTCCCGAGGTATTAAAACTTGGGGAAGCTGTAACTGCTACTGGCTGCTAGTGCAGTCACATGATCTTCATTTTCAATGTTCCATGACAGTTTCCCAGCCAATCTCACAATCCTTTGCTTCCTCTCTCACCCAGCAGCAACCAGTTACTATCTGTTGGGAAGGGAAGGAAAAGGGAAGAGCAAGGGAAAGGAAAGGACTCCATTTGTTTGATCATGTGACTGTGGGGATTAAGGAGGTTTAAGAAGGCTCCATTTGTTTGGGGAATGTTTATAAAGATTCTCAGTCATCCAGGTCATGGTTGGCCCAAAGATGCTTTTTTCAAAAGGCAACTGGACTTTGTTTTTCCTTGAAGACGTTTCACTTCTCATCCATGAAGCTTCTTCTCATCCAAGAAGATGGAGGAGTTCTGAAGAAGCTTCTTGGATGAGAAGCGAAACATCTTCAAGGAAAAACAAAGTCCAGTTGCCTTTTGAAAAAAAACATCTGTGGGACATTTGTGGAGCTTCTTTAAGAAGGCAGCCCCTACAGGTTCACAAGAACAACACCTGCTTTGCAGGCTGGCTCTGTCAGAAAGCCAATCCTATACTGGGCCCAGTGCCTCTCTCAGAAGCTGCTAAGAAGGGAAAAGTAAGTTGGGTACTGCTGGGTGAGAAAGAAGCTGGAGGCTTGCAAGCTCCAGCCGGCTGCAACCAGTTGATCTTCCTTGGGAGGATGACTGGCTGCAGGGACTCAGTGGGACAGGATGGGAGGGTGGGTGGGTGAATGATTGCAGGGGTGCTACAGCAGCCATAACTTTAAAACCAGGTCACAAGTAGCTTTTGGGGACATCTGTCATAACTTCGTATAGTCACTAAGTGGCCAGACATAAGTTGAGGATTATCTGTACTGCCTAAGAAAGAATAAATACACCAAATGTATCAAGAAATGGAGTCACTGATGATTACATGGATAAATATTCAGAATAAAAATACATTTAAATAGTTATATCTATAAAACCTACCCAGAATTATCAAGTGCAAGCTAATGTTTTTAGAGTTCTATAGCCAGCAAACCTACATATTTTCTTCCCCTCCCCTTGCCTGAAGTTAGATTACCTTCACCCCTGTTATCATTTTGGAAGTTCCTCAAGACCTGGGAGTCCCAAGGAACCAGACATTCTTTGATGGCTCCATTATGGTTGATCTTTTTACTCTCTCCATGCGGTTTATAGAGTTCACATTTTTATATAGTGTTTTTCACGTTTACTAGGACTTTCATATTTTTATAATGATTGGCTTTTATATTTGTTTTATTCATTTACTCATTCACCCAGACTTGCTTTTTGTGAGATGGGCAGCCATAGAAGCATGATTAATATATTCATTAGAAGTAAATTTTACTTAATTCAATGGGATATACTTCTGGGAAGATACATGTGTTTTCAACTTTTGATTGGGAGCTGCCCAGAGTTTTTTTAGAAGATGGATGACTATATAAATGTTTAAATAAATAAATATGCACGCTTATACTGTTGAATGGGTTAACACAAGTCACTTCACAAGGGTTGCTTTCAGATTTCTTCATTTTAATTATGAAAATGAAAATAACCTTTTACTCAAGACAAATCCTTGACTGTATGATGAAATACACAAGCATGGGCAAGTTTCTAATTATGCATCCTGTGACTAATATTCTAATCAGATAAACTTCAAAATAGAACTGTTTTATTAGACAAGGCCACATACATTATTTATTATTTATTTTATTTTAATCTCGTTTTAAGCATTGTTACCCACCCACCCAGTCATCAGTTTGAGTTAAGTGCCCATATAAATTGATAAAAAAAAATATACTTGTCAAACACGTGCATAACAAAACCTTCTAACTTCTCCACCTCACCTGCCTTTAATATAGTGATCTCTACATGGGGCTACCCTTGAAGAGTGTCCGGAGACTACAATTAATCCAGAATGCAGCTGCGCGAGCAGTCGTGGGTGTGCCAAGGTACACCCACACGAGTTCCATCCTTTGCGAGGTGCACTGGCTGCCGATTGTGCTCCAGGCTGTAGCCGCTCCGACTCTGTGGAACCAACTTCACCCCGAGATCCGTACTACCCCCACCTTACTGGCTTTCCGTAAAGCCGTTAAGACCTGGCTTTTCCGGCAGGCCTGGGGCCAATAATTGATTGATTGGCCCATGTATGTTTGTGTGAATTTTTTTTTTAATATTGATGTATTTTTTTTTAAAAAAAAATTCTATTGCTGTCTTTTTATATATATATATATACTGCGAGCCGCCCAGAGTCCTTCGGGAGTTGGGCGGCATACAAATTTTGAAAAATAAAATAAAATAAATAAATCTCCAGCAACTCAGAATAGTCAAACTGAATTCATAGAGAGCAGACAATCTCCAGAATCCAGATACTCGACTTATTTTATTTTATTTGTTTGTCAAACATGTACAAGATAGCAGGTATAGGTATAAACATAATCAAAGTGAATACACATAGATGAGGACAATAGGACAGTAGGACAGGGATGGTAGGCACGCTGGTGCGCTTATGCATGCCCCTTACAGACCTCTTAGGAATGGGGTGAGGTCGACAGTAGACAGTCTAAGGTTAAAGTTTTTTGGCTGCCCTCCAGAGGTCTTGCTAAACTAGTCTATATAGCATAAAACCGCAGAGTGGCACACAAACTGCTAACACAAGCGGTTTGGGGCTAAAGTAACCTATTTGCCCCACCGAACCTTCCTGTGAGAACCAGAAATCTGGATTTGGTCGAATCTCATTGACCTATTCAAGTCTGCACCGGTTGCACCAACCAGGATAACCATCTATTTCCAGATAGACGTTTTTTCCTTCAGTGTGGAATGAAAAAACGAAACTAAGGAGCTGCGTTCCTCTAGAAAAGACTGCAAGCTGTAGAAGAAAGGTACATCTCCCCGAGCAAGTCCATCCCCATTTCGAAGCTCTTACCCCTCCTGCTTCTCCCTACGGCTGTGAACGTGGGGATAGTCTGCTCATTGCACAGACCTCGGAGTGGCAGAGCTGGGGGGGGGGAAGGGAAAAAAAAACCGGCTTCTCCCCTGACCTGCTCTTGGAAGCGCTGTGCGGCTCTTCCCATTTGCTCGAAGGCGCCCTCCCGCCGGCTCCTCGCCTTCGTTATCTTGTCCTGGACCTGCCGCTTCCTCCGCCATTTCAGCAGCAGGAGGGTCGCTAGCGAGCAACCCAGGAAAGCAGAAACCAGAGCAGTTGCGCTCATCCTCATCGCCGAGCGAGCAGGCCGTGGCGCTGCCGTCGCTTTTGTACTCCGACTCCTCCCACTGGCCAAAGATGCGAACCGAGGTGCTTTTCTACTCGGACTCCGCCCCCTGCAAAAGATGCCAAGGCTTCTCCGGAGGTGGTTCATTCGGGATTCAACCCGAAGTGGCGTGTGTGCCGGAAACTTTTTCATTTTGTCCCGATGCCTTTTCCTTCGGAAATTAGCATGTTAGTCACGTCTGTTCTTATGGTGAAAAACATGGTTATACAACACAGGTAGGCCTCGACGTACGACCACAACGGAGCCCAACGTTTCTGTTCCTAAGTGAGACATTTGTTAAGTGAATTTTGTCCCATTTTTACGACCTTTCTTGCCACCGTTAAGTGAATCACTGCAATTGTTAAGTTAGTAACACAGTTAAATGAATCTTGGCTTCCCCATTGCCTTGGCTTGTCAGGTCGGCACAAAAGGAAACCACATGACCCACCCACTCCCAGGACACTGCAATTGTCATAAATATGAGTTAGTTGCCAACCATCCAAATTTTAATCAAGTGACCATAGGGATGCTGCAATGGTTGTGTGAAAGTCTTAAATCACTTTTTTCAGTGCCGTTGTAACTTTGAATGATCACTAAATGAAGTGTTGTAAGTCGAGGACTATTTGTACAGCTATTTCAGAGAGTTTTGCTAATATCCTAATATTCCAATCCCTAGTTTTATAAAGGACCCACTTTTTCGAGCATCCAAAAAATTGTAGGCGGGAACCTTCAGCTTCCCTCCTACGCAGCTGAATTATAATTACCAAATCGACAACAGGAAAATCCATGAGGATTAATTTAACGAAGTGGACAGGGAAGATTTATGATAGGGATGCTGATGTAGTCATATCTTTCCTATCATGTTTGTCCTCCCTCTCAACAACACTAGAACATTCTGAAAAGAAAGATAAAAGTTCCGGAATTTCCATTTATAACATTTCCAGGTCTTCATTTAAAAAAAAATGCTATACTTATTAATGTTGAATGTGAGGCTGAAAAAATAAAATCAATCAGCAGAATAGTTTCTGTATCTGATGGTATCTTAACTTTATTATGGGTTATCTGATAACTATAGGAATTTGCCCCCAATTTAATGGTCCAACTCTAGAGTACATTGCACTTTTAACATCAGATGGTAGATCAAGCAACCATTTCTAAAGTTCTTTCAGTTCAATTATGAAGAAATCTTTCCTGAAGTAGCCTGATCTTATCAGTTTCCTAAATTGACTAATATGGCTAGCGAGCTAGAAAGAAAGTACATTGGTATTTAACTGGAGAATTAAAGCTGCATAGCATAGAGTTGATAGACTTTCATAAAAGTTCTATTGGTCCTTAGAAAAAAGATCACAACTTGTAAATGGGCTCAAAAACATTAGTATGGAGACTCTGTTCCAGCAAATACTTACACAGGCAAGAAAGCAATTGGAAAAGAGTACCTATAAAAACAATAGGGCAGTGCAGGTCTTCCAATTCAAAAGCATAAAGGTATATTTGGGAGCACTGAGGAATGTGAATGTAGCACTAGTCTTCTACTCTTTAAGCCAAACACAGCATTCCCAGGCTCATGTGGCTGACTTCCACAGCCATCATGCAATCCAATTTTAAAAAAAAAACAAATTTAGGAAGTGGCAGACGAGTCCTATGCCTGACCCCCACATGCTCTGTACGATGTTTTTACTTTCTTATCTGAAGCCCTGCACAACCCTAGTAATTAGCAATACAGCAGGGCACCTTCAAGAAGCTTTATGAGGATTTATTCACCAAGGAGCAAAATTCCTTAATAAACCATGATCACCCACTGTAGGTTAAACTGGCATTAACCTATACTTATTTACCAGTTGATCTTCTTGAACCCAATGGGAGGTTGGGATTGATTTTGATACTCAATATATGTAAAATAATACAATAAAGTGCTTTAACAGAGGCTATGTTTTTACCAAAATGTGTTTTTAAGTATCTTAATGATAGAGAAGTTTCATATTCATTCTTTAATGTATCCAGGTACAGCAGGAAAAATTATCTGAAACCTTGAAGAGTACTGCTTCTCAGTGCTGACCATAGATAGTCAATTGTGATCTTATTTATACATTTTGCTAAGCCATTGCTTTTCTTTAATCACTCTTTATGATGCATAAACCAGAACAAAATAAAGCTTTTTATATTTCCTTGGAATATACAAAATACCCGTGATGCTAGATATTCTTATTCAGAAGCCTCCACATCCCAAGTTAACCTTAAGGATTAGATTCCACATTAAACCAGGATTTTTCAGCAAACTTTCCATAAAATATGAGTTTCAATGTACCAGAAGCCAAGACATCCTGATTATCAATGTCAGCATAGATGCATTTTATTTTCCTTAGGTTCTCAGATCTGAAACATCGTTTCTGCTTCATGGAAGATATCTACTGTAGTGGTAACCACACAATCACTGTACATCAACGAACCAGATATTTGTTGGGAAGGCTCCAGAAACATAGTATCCTTCCTTAAAATTATCCACTTGGCCTCTATGCTTGTTGATAGTAAGGGAAATTGATAAGATTACCGTATTTTTCGGTCTATAAAACGCACTTCCCCGCCCCCAAAAGTCGGTGGAAATGTCTGTGCGTCTTAGAGCGAATGTTGCTGAAGCCCCACCCACCCACCAGCCCCCACCCACCAGCTGTTTTCGGCCTCCACGCGACCCGTTTTTAGCCTCTGCACGCCCCATTTTTGGCCTCCGCATGCCCCATTTTCTGCAATCCCCGACGCCTAAAACAGGCCAAAACGGGATGCGCGGAGGCCAAAAATGGGGCACGCGGAGGCCAAAAACGGGGTACGTGGAGGCAGCGATAGGCGGCGGCAATCCCCGCAGCCTGGAACAGCTGATCGGCGGTATTCCGGGAGGCCGATCCAACCGCCAATCAGTTGCTCGTGCTAAATCAGGCTGCGATAATGTGCTGAAGCTGACCAGGCTGTTTGCTGCAAGGACGCTAGCTAGATGAATACCGATGGATGCTGGGAGGCAGAGGCAGATCCCCCCCCCTTGTTTTCCTCCCCAAAAGCTAGGTGCGTCTTATGGTCCCGAGTGTCTTATAGTGCAAAAAATATGGTACTTTATTTGGACTGCAAAATCCTACCAAACAGTAGGTGGCAGCAAAAAAAAAATAAAAAAAAATCCACCAACCTTCCAGGCAGACATGCAACCATAAATTAAACCCATATCAATTTCAGATTAGCCCTGAAAAGCAATAATTAGTTTAATCAATGGATATTTAGAAAACAGTATCAGCAAGTCATTGACTTGCGACCAAAACTGAGCCCAAAATTTCCAGTGCTGAGCAAGGAAGTTAAATGAGTTTTGCCCCCATTTTACAACCTTTCTGGCCACAGTTATTAAGTGAATCACTGCAGTCATTACTAACATGGTTGTTAAGTGACTTTCCCATTGACTTTGCTTGTCAGAAGTCGCAAAGGATGATCACATGACCCCAGGACACTGCAACCATCATAAATGCGTGCCAGTTGCCAAGTGTCCGAATTTTGCTCATGTGACCACAGGGATTTTGCAACAGTCATAAGTGTGAAAAATGGTCATAAGTTTTTTTTCCAGTGCTGTAGTAACCTTGAACAGTCAGTAAATGAATGGTTGTAAGTTGAGGACTACATGTTAATACACTTTATACTTGATTATAGAGACAATAGGTGCACCACTGGAAGAACCAGAAGGGCCAGGTTAGGAACCTTCTGGAGAATATGTTGACATCATCTTGATGCAGATAATCAATCACTTTCCCAATATTTGTTCTTCATATTGTGTTTGACATTTATGTTTAACATTTTAAATGTTAAATGTATCATACTATTGTTTATGAAAACCTGATTCCGCAGACATGCAGTTCAATAGTGAGAAAGGTAAGGTTTCACACTTAGGCAAGAAAAACCAAATTCACAGGTATAGAATAGGTGACACCTGCCTCAACAGCAGTAACAGTAAGATGGATCTAGGAGTCTTAGTGGACCATCACTTAGGTATGAGCCAGTAATGTGCTAAAGCTGCCAAAAAACCCCGATGCAATCCTAGGCTGCATCAACAGAGGGATAATATCAAATTCACATGAAGTGTTAGTACTGCTTTATACTGCACTGATAAGACCACACTTGGAATACTGCATCCAGCTTTGGTCACCACAATACATAAAAGATGTTGAGACTTTTGAGAGTGCAGATAAGAGCAACAAAGATGATTAAGGGACTGGAGACTAAACCATACAATGAATGGTTGTGGGAACTGGGAATGTCTAGTCTAATGAAGAGAAGGACTAGGGCTGACATG
Organism: Thermophis baileyi; assembly: GCA_003457575.1. Taxonomy (NCBI): domain Eukaryota; kingdom Metazoa; phylum Chordata; class Lepidosauria; order Squamata; family Dipsadidae; genus Thermophis; species Thermophis baileyi. Next base: position 2,241,441 of record QLTV01002530.1, read on the forward strand.
ATAGCAGTCCTCCAATATTTGAGGGGCTTGTCACAGAGAAGAGGGGATCAACCTATTCTCCAAAGCACCTGAGGGCAAGACAAGAAATAATAGAGGAATGTCCTAAAGGTGCTTTTCAAAACAACTGAACTTTCTTGGGTTTTTTTCCCCTTGAAAACATTTCACTTCTCATCCAAGAAGCTTCTTCAGTTCTGGAGTTCAATTCCGTTCAATTCCGGAAATGAAGAAGCTTCTTGAATGAGAAGCAGAACATTTTCAAATTTTTTTAAAAAAAGGAAATCCAGTTGCCTCTTGAAAAGCACCTTTGGGACAACCATGACCTGGATGATTGAGCATCTCCATAGACACTTAACAGCTGAAAGCTTATCAAAGAGAGATCCAACATAAAATTAAGGAGAAATTTCCTGTCAGTGAGAACAATTAATCAGTGGAACAGCTTGCCTCCAGAAGTTGTAAGTGCTTCATCACTAGAACTTTTAACAAGAGATTGGACAATCATTTGTTCAGAATGGTATGGGGTCTCCTGCTTAAGCAGAGGATTGGACCAGAAGACCTCCAAAGTCTCTTCCAACTCTGTTATTCTGTAATTCTGATACACATAGCAGAAATGTCTCTACTATAACCATTGCCATCCTGGCAACCTCCAAAGGCACTGGGGTTCACAACTCCCAAATTCAAAGACCGGATACGATGGTATAAAGTTTTCTGAAACTTGAAGCCCTCATACATCTGGATACTGCTCAGCTGGATATTCTCTAATGCAGCGGTTCTCAACCTGTGGGTCACGACCCCTTTGGGGGTCGAACGACCCTTTCACAGGGGTCGCCTAAGCGCGCGCTAGCCCGCAATCTTGGTGACTGGCAACGCGCACGCGCGGGGAGGGGGCGGGAGTCGCGGCAGCGGGGTGGGGGTCGCAGCATTAGGAAGGTTGAGAACCACTGCTCTAATGTATACAGTATAACCCAACACTGTGATGCAAGCACACAATTATTTATATAATTAGATGTATGTAAATGCAACTTATTAGTAGCATGTAAATGGAATTTCTACCTGGTAAGATTGCCCATGAAGAGAAGTACAGTACTTCCTTGCAAAAGAACAGGCATTGAATGACATGTAAAGGGCCCAGGCATGTAACCTACAAAAAAAAATGTCTGTGGCTTTTTGTAAATTCCATTACATCTTTTGAAGAGATGTTTAATAATATATGGGAAAATCCCTTTCTTCCTTTGACACTGTTCTTTCTTCAATCTAATTCATTCTGTGCAATTTGCAAAAATACATGGGTCCAAAGTTAGCTGTGAGGTGAGGCAGGATAAGTTCTCCAAGTCTACAATTTGAATAGAAAGAAAATGTGTTCTGGAACAGTCTCCGAAAATGGCTCAAGTCCTCTACTCTCACATTGATGCTGTACTGGATGTTTAGTAACTCCACAGCTCTCTCAACCACATACTCATTTTGGAGCTCAGACAGAGAGCATGTGGAGTACACCACCTCTCCTCCTGGCTTAGCAGCAAGTACTCCAGCTCTGGAAAAAAGCAGGAAAGGAATTATTGTGGGGGATGTCTCTCAACTGTACTGAGCCACTTATTCAACAGAGTGAAGCATATACACCATATGCCAATGCAAGAATGCACAGGGAATCCTTACCCTACACTATATTTTGGGCCCTAGATATACACAGAATCAATTCTCCTTTCTCTGCCTTGTTAATATGTCATTAATTTACTGAGTTCCTAGAAATAATGTTTATAGGCACCGACAGACCCAGACATCTCCCATGGAATCCTATCTGTCACACTTGCCTTTTTTGTTTTGTTACTAGGTACATCAGCGTTCTGCAATTTTGTGAATGGGAAACCCCTGCATAGTTATGCCAGCCCAACCTCATTTTCTCAAAACTCAAATCTGGCCTCCAGCCAAAGAGAATGAAATCCTTGCCAGCAGTATTGTTTTTGCCCAGCCATCAAATAATGAAAAAGCATAATTGAGTATTATGGAATTTTCAAAGAATTTAGTTCAAGAGTGGAAGACACCTGGGTATAAGAATATTAATGTAGTTGAAATTGCAGATTCATAATGGGTAATATTTTAGTTGTTTGGTCATTCCATCACTTTGTCACCCAATAGATAATAAATCACCAGGATTGTCTACTGCCTTTGATTTTTTGAAGCTTGGGGTTTTCTTCAATAACCTTGCCTAACATTATGCATCTCAAATATTTAACTTATAGCTTAATTATTAGTTCTTCTAATTAGTAGTCTGGTTTTACTTTATCTAGTATTGATTCCTTTTGCCAATGAAGGTATTCCCAACAACCTTCTCCAGCACCACAATACAAAAGCATAGATTTTCTTTGTTCTGCATTTATGACAGTCTAGCTTTCACAGCTATCTTATGATTGGGAAGAGAAGCCTTGATACCATGTACCATAGTTGGCAGTAAAGTGTCTCTATAAATATATATCTAGATTTGCCATAATATTTCTCCTAAGTAGCAGACATCTTTTTTTCCTTTTGGTTACAAAAACCATCTCTGTGCAGTTTTGACCCTAAGAAAATAATGTGTGTTACTACTTCTCTCCTATTGGCAATGGGTTGACACTAGCAATTGACACAATTTTAGAATGTTGGTTTTAAAAAAAAAATCCACCAAGCATCAGACTGGCTTTTTTACTCCCATCTTTCATCTTCAACACATAATTTAGTCTTCTTCACTTCTAGCCATTAATGTAATATCATGAGCATATCTGGGGTTATTTATATTTATTCCAATAGTTTTAATTTCAATTTCTGTTCTATTCTGGGGGCAATTCATTGATTTTATGAAAGTAAATTCTCTGAACTGTTTGATATATCTTGGGATTGGAACACCACAAATTGATCCCTGTTGGTAGACTTTACTTCTGGAAATTGCAAGACCATCTTTGGAATTGCATGGCCCAGGGCAAGAGAGGAACAAAACATTTTTGAGTTGTCTAGAACAGGGGTCTCCAACCTTGGCAACTTTAAGACTTGTGGACTTCAACTCCCAGAATTCCTCAGCCAGCTTTTCTGGCTGAGGAACTCTGGGAGTTGAAGTCCATAAGTCTTAAAGTTGCCAAGGTTGGAGACCACTGGTCTAGAACATTCTTTTCTTGAATCATTGGTAGACAACACATTATAATCACTCACATGAGCAGTTGCAGCTGGAGCATTGGCAACATCTGACGTTCCCCTTTTCTTGCATATGTGAAGATATTGTTTTCTTCTTCCAAGACTGATTTTCGATCATTTGTGCATGGCACATCAACAAGTACCTAAAAGGAACCAAACAAATATTCCCTCTGGTAAATTTTTTCACAATTTCCTTACATTAAAGACAACTTTACATTATACTTTTAATTCTATTTCCATGTACAATGGAAAGTCAAGCAAAGTTTTGAAGCTGCTTTTCCACCACTATAAAAACTAGAAATTTGTTATTTTTCTTCCTTTGTTTTAGAAATGGAAAAGACAGGTTGTCAAGTTGGAATGGTTGGAAACTAATCAAAGAGAGAAGCAACCTGGAATTAAGGAGAAACTTCCTAATAGTGAGGACAATTAACCAGTGGAACACTTGCCTCCAGAAATCGTGGGCGCTCCATCACTGGATGTTTTTAAGAAGAGTCTAGACAAGTCACTTGTCTGAAATGGTATAGGATCTCCTGCTTGAGCAGGGGGCTGGACTAGAAGACCCCCAAGGTCCCTTCCAGTTCAGTTCAGTTCCTGTTCCTGTTCCTATTCCTATTCTATTGTTTTGGAAAAAGTATGACAGGAATATTGACCATCTCTTGCAATTCTACTTACAGGAATAACTATTCTTAGATCCAGTGTATGTAAACAAATGCTCAAAACTCATTATGGTGCTATGGCTGCTGTGCTAGACCAAGACTGGGAAACCAAGGTTCACATTTCTAGCCTGCTATAAAGTTTTCTGAATAAACCTGGAACAACCACCCCTGGTTCATGGACTGGTACGTTCCATGGCCCCTTGGGAACCAGCCATGCAAGCGGTGGGTGAGTTTGTGAAGTTTCATTCACACAGGCGGTGGGCACACACACGAAACCATCCCCTCCCTCCCGCCAAGGCCAGTCCGCAGAGCCAGAAAGGTTGGGGACCACTGCTTTAAATGACAAAACCAAGCAAGCAAGTTCTATTTGGACAAAGCACTGCTTGAGCTAACCCAATGTTATGCCCTGTAGGGCTTTAAAGATAACGTCCAGCATTTGAATTCAGTCCAGAAGCTGACTGATAACCAATACCGTAAACTTAAAATAGGTATTACTTCGAACTGGAGGGATTGCTTCTGCTGTTGCATTTGAGGATATTACAATAGTTTCACAGGGAACTAAATCAAGACATGAGTTACATATAAATTATAACTTTAGTTCTTCATCATTTACTAACAGTTTGATTAAGTATAGGTAGTACTCGACTTACAACAGTTCATTTAGTGACCTTTCAAAGTTACAACGGCACTGAAAAAAAGTGACTTATGACTATTTTTCACACTTATGGCGGTTACAGCATCCCCATGGTCACGTGATCAAAATCCAGATGCTTGGCAACTGACTCACATTTATGACGGTTGCAATGTCCCGGGGTCATGTGATCCACTTTTGCAACCTTCTGACAAACAAAGTCAGTGAAGAAGCCAGATTCAGTTAACAACCGTGCTATTAATTTAACAAGTGCAGTGATTCACTTAACAAATGTGGCAGGAAAAGTTGTAAAATGGGGCAAAATTTACTTAAACAGGTGTCTCCCTTAGCAATTTGGGCCTCAATTGTGGTCAATTGTGGTCGAGGACTATCTGTAGAATATTTCACAGTGCTTTACAGCCCTCTCTAAGCAGTTTAAATACTCAGCATATTGCCCCCAACCATTTGGGTCCTCATTTTACCCACCTCAGAAGGATGGAAGGCTGAGTCAACCTTGAGCCTGGTGAGATTTGAACTGCCAAATTGCAGGCAGCCGGCAGTCAGCAGAAGTAGCAGCCAGCAGTACTGCACTCTAACCACTGGGCCACCATGGCTCCTGTACTGATTGCAGAGTATAAATAATCAAGGATAGATGATCAAGGATTTTATTACAGCATTCTTAAGTGGACATTGTTAATTTTAAGATTAAAAACTCCAAAAATCTGCTGTATCAGTCTTGGTTATAAACTCCCTGTACTGCCGCTACAGGGAGAATTCTAGAGATGATCTAGTAAAGGGGAAAGGACTACAAAGAAATGAGAAAAAAAAATCTAAGAAATAAAAAAAAATGAAGAAATGAAATGAAAAAAAAATCTAAATGATTCTATTTGGCAAATGGAATCCCAGATTCCGGTTTATTAAAAAATAAAGGTGTTTCAATTTCCAATAGCAGGAGTTAGAATAATACTTACCTTATCACAAGTACCCGTTTCTGTATGACACCAGTTCCTTCCATCCCACGAAGTAACCCGCACTATATTTTGGATCTCTTTGGGAAGATAGCTGCGAAGGACATTACGTAGCCGGACCGTGCGAGACATAGAGACATCATTGGCTGTCAGCTCACCTATTTCAAGAAGGAAGAAGCTTAAACCAAGGACAGCATATCTCAGACTCTATCAAAAACAGATATAAATTTACATAGAAATGAAGGCTATCTTGCTATATGTGTGTGATTTCTCTCAAGTATCTATAGATCATTCTCTTTCACCCTTTTCCCACTTACTCACAAGTACATATAACTTGCTATCTTGCCTATCAAACCAATGTCACATATTCAGATGCAGTAATAGAGGAGGAAAGTGAAGAATTGTCCTTTGACTCATCATCAGATATACCCTCATAAAAAATAATCCATTTGAGCTTTATGCCCCTTTGGTTGAGATGATTGCCATCCTCTGGCTGAGAATGCAAATGTGAAAGCCCTAGTGGAATCTAGATTGCCTCTGGATCTTGAATAAGTTCACACATCGGACTATCCATTTGTGATTTAACTTAATGTATGTGACTGTAGCCGTGATACAGTGTACAGTGTAAGAGCCTCGGTGGCGCAGTGGTTAGAGTGCAGTACTGCAGGCTACTTCTGCTGACTACCAGCTGCCTGCAATTTGGCAGTTCAAATCCCAACAGGCTCAAGGTTGACTCAGCCTTCCATCCTTCGAGGTGGGTAAAATGAGGACCCAGATTGTTGGGGCCAATATGCTGACTCTGTGAAACCACTTAGAGAGGGCTGTAACGCACTGTAAAGTGGTATATAAGTCTAAGTGCTGTTGCTGCTGTATGAATCTATGAGTCAAGAATTACATGAGATGGACCGCTACATATATTCAAAAAACAAAGGAATCAATTAATGTACCACAAAGAAGAGCATTTTTGCATGACCAGAAGCCATAGCAAGCAGGGGAACTGGTGGTTGGGTTGGTTAGTCTTTTAAGTCTTGTTTTTATTATTTTAAGTTATTATTTTTATTTTATTTTATTCAAATGTTTTTGTGTGTGTGTGTGTGTGTGTGTGTGTGTGTGTGTGTGTGTGTGTGTGTGTGTGTGTGTGTTCCAACTGCTTGTGTCTTGGAAAATTGCAGTACAGAGAAAGATACTTTTTACTGAGACAAAACAACTTACCTATTACATATTTTCTACACTGCCTGGTAGAAGTGTTTGCAGTGAGTTTTCCTTACCAGCTGTACCTGAAAGTAGTAGAGATGAAATCTGGGACTTTTCCCATGCAAAACACGTTTTCTACACCTGAGCTATGTGGCCCTTCTCCAAAGAGAAGGCATATGAATATCTTCTCCAAAATCTTTCACTGGAATGACAGCCTATAAATGGCAAAAAAAAACCCAAGGCTGTAGCACTCCATATATAAAAGTGAAAGTCAATTTTGTGTATTGTTATAGGGGAGGCTATCACTTTTCAATCAACATGCACAGAACGTGTAATATTCCCAACTCTATATTCTGAATGAGAAGTATATTTTCACAAAAAATATAACCCTTGCTGGTTGGGGAATTCTGGGAGCTGAAGTCCACATTATCTTAAAGTTGCCACATTTGAAAGGTGCCGAGTTATTCTACCTAAAACTTCAAAAGAACAGTTTCACCAACTCATCTGTCTATACTACAAACGAAATATCTAAACTTGGAAAAGCAACATTAGTAAATCATGTTACTTACGACAATATCCAGTCTGTAAAAGTGCCAGTGTCTTCCCACCTGGGGCTGCACAAAGGTCAAGGACTATGTTTCCAGGCTGTACATTGAGAGCCAAAACAGGTAAAATTGAGGCAGCATCCAGGAGATAATAACCAAGAATTCCTATGATGTCTGGTCTACAAGTCAAAGAAATATATTAGGTGGAAATATACAACAACCATTGCAAATGCATACTTACTAGCCCCAAATAGTTGAATATTCTTGTTGTAACTTGATTTATGTTTATACACATTACTGCTTCTGAAGATTTGTAAAGTATATGCTATGTTTTATTTACAAAAGTCTCAGGTAAACGTTGGAGACCTGCTGTTTTGCTGAGATAAATGGACCAGAATATCAGGAAGGTTTCAAAGTAATTTACCTTTTTAGAAGCAACCCAGTATTTTAAGAATTTAAGGTATATGCTGTATATATGTAATTGTATCTTGAAAAACAGTTTTATGCCACCTTTTTGTGTTTTGTATTTAAGTTTTTTCTGCTTGATTTTATACAAAAACAAGTATAAGAATACAAGGCCCTCCAAATATTAATAGATCAGCTTCCATCATATCTGATTACTGTCTATATTGGTTGGGGCAGAGGAGAAATGATTTTAGCACAGGTGTCTTGCCCTAGTTTTAGAGACTGAATATGCATCTGAATATGCATCTCAACTATTGCTAATATAATACTTTGGAAGATTAGTTTATCAGAAGTTTTGATTTTATAGATTATAAGTATAATGTGTTGTATTTTGAACATTTTATCAACTGTCTTGGTCAGGCTTTGGAAAATGACACATACATGCCAGAGGTGGGTTTCACCAGGTTCTGACCAGTTCTGGAGAACCGGTAGCGGAAATTTTGAGTAGTTCGGAGAACCGGTAAATACCACCTCTGACTGGCCCCGCCCCTATCTATTCTCTGCCTCCTGAGTCCCAGCTGATCGGGAGGAAATGGGGATTTTGCAGTAACCTTCCCCTGGAGTGGGGTGGGATGGAGATTTTACAGTATCCTTCCCCTGCCACGCCCACCAAGCCACGCCCACAGAACCGGTAGTAAAAAAAATTGAATCACACCACTGATACATGCTAAAATAAATATATGATCTATAATGGTGCATTTTTGATGGTGCAGCAAGGGACAAATACATTTAAAAAGCATGTTCTTTTGTCTTCTGAAAGATCAACACTTTATTTTATTAAATTAAAAAAAAAACTTTCTGAAGCAAAATAGCAAGTTTAAGAAGAACAGAAAATGGCTATTTCAGGAAAAATTTATAAGCATTCTAAAAATTCAAAAAAAATCATACCTAGCTTGACGAAAACGACTGATGTCTCCTTTGGGGAATGTGTAACATTTGATGTTAGGACTGACAGAAGGAAAATGCTGAACTTGAGTCTTTGAAAGTTCTATCTGAATTTGAGGAGATGAAGTTGGCACACTGTCATCTTCTTCAGTGGAGGAATATAATTCCTTGATGACTTTCTGAGATTCTTGGATAAAATCTACTGCACTCAGGTCTTCCAGACTCTGAATGACTTGTTCTACATCAGAAAAATTGTTGACTAGGGCCCCATATTTTTGCATTGATAGGAGACTTATGCGAATTGAGGGCCAGAGGCTGCCAAACTGATCTCCATAATTCATGTCAAAGACCTGGAGAGCCACTCTGGTACTAGTTGCCCGAGGAGCAGTGGCTGCCTGTACAACAATAAAAAATAAAATCATCCAATGGAAACATTTTATAGTTGTCACTGATAATGAAGCATAATTTTCAAACTGGGATTGCCTACTGAGTGACTTCTCCCTCATGCACATACAGTAGACATAATATTTCAACATGGTTGATAAATGTGAATGAAAACTGTAATCATGAAGCTAAGCCCACACCATTATTTTCTACTTACTTTGAACTAAGAAAAACCCAGATTATCAACTCCACACATTCCCTCCTTATATGCAAGAACCTCTAGAAGAGATTTTCTTCAGCAAGAAAGCCTGTACAGGTAATTCTCCACTTACAACAGTGTGTTTAGTGACTGTTCGAAGTTACAATGGCACTGAAAAAAGTGACTTATGACCGTTTTTCCCACTTATGATTACTGCAGCATCCCCATGGTCACGTGATCAAAATTCAGATGCTTGGCAACCGACTCATATTTATGATGGTTGCAGTGTCCCGGGATCATGTGATCACCTTTTGCAATCTTCTGATAAGCAAAGTCAATGGGGAAACCAGATTCACTTAACAACTGTGTTACTATCTGAAAACCTACAGTGATTCACTTAACAACTGTGGCAAGAAAGGTCATAAAATGGGGCAAAATTCACTTAACAAATGTTTCGCTTAGCAACAGAAATGTTGGACTCAATTGTAGTCATAAGTCAAGGACTATCTGTATTCAAGAGTCAAGTTCAGTCAGCTGAGTTAAACTATGTGTTAAATGAATATGCTTTCATTGCAACAATTGTTGAAATTATTGATCACATTACATTCCACATATCTAAATCAAAACAGGGGGGAATCATCTTACCCCAATATACACATCTCCTTTAATAAAGAACATCAATATAAGAAGCCAAATTTAGATTGCTGATAAAAGACTATAATCTGCCTTTAAACACTACACATCTCAGTCTATTTAAATAAAATGATATAGGCTACTTTTGTAACACTTGATAACCCGATAATAATATTCCTTGGGACTTTCAAAAAATCATGCATAGGACCGGGCTTCAGGAGGTACATTTGTTTAGACAGAATAATCAGCGTAATCCAATGCAAAACTACTCAGTCATCCTACTGTAATTTCAATGTAAGACCATCCCTTTCATTTGGAAAAGCAGGTGTTTTCCTTTAAATCACCAGGAGGACATAGTCCAGTATCTTAAGAAAGGGAAAGCTTGAGGCTAGCCTATAGTGTATTTTTTTTTTAAAAAACCTTGGCCACTTTTAAGATGTGTGGACTTCAACTCCCACCATTCCCTAGCTAGCCATGCAGGAGAATGCTGTGAATTGAAATTCACAGATCTTAAAGTGACCAAGTTTGAGAAACGCTTTCTAACACGGCCAGGGAAGGGTTAATTCTAATAGAGAGAGTAAAGAAAGGAAGGGAAGAGTCTAAGAGAAGACCGGAGAGGGACGAGAAATCAGGTCGCCCCGCTATATCGCTCCTTATCACCCACCCATTTCTTCTTGTAATGACGATGCCGGCAGGGTCCCAAGGCAAAAAACGAAGGCGAGGCTTTCCGCAGATACTGCAGGAGTAACCGCTTCCCGTTCGCCCGGTGTGCAACCGCCATGCTCGACAGCGGTATCTAAGGCCGGCGGAGGGACGGTCTAGCAACTCCTCCTCCTCCAAGAGCCACACCGTTTTAAGCTCCCCTGGCTGATGTCGACGCGCAAAATCGTTCCGTCGCACGTAGGAATAACATAATCGGAAACCGAGCAGCTTGACATTTGGAATGACAAGCGTCGTGTTTTTTTGTTGTTGTTGTTTATTGGCAGCATCTCGGTGGGGAAGGCCAGAAAATTACACATCCGCTTCCCACGTAGCTTCGTTTGGGGCAAGGAGTTACGTTTTATTCGGGTCGGTGAATGGCTGCTTAGAACTCCTCGGCGAGATAAAAAGACAAAATGCGCTTTTCCAGAACACTTTCCTAATGTCAGGCTCTTAGCAATTGTGTATTAAAAAGTTAAGTGGACAACGCAGAAATGGAATATTGGCCATAAGACCATCTGTATTTAACTGAAAATTACAATGTTGACCGAGATTTCAGTGGGTCAGTTTAACGTGTTTTCTGCCCCTTTTATCCATCTCTACTTTTGATCATTTACGGCAGAGGTCCCCAAACTTGGCAACTTTTAAGACTTGTGGACTTCAACTCCCAGAATTCTCCAGCCAGCTATGCTGGCTGGAGAATTCTGGGAGTTGAAGTCCACAAGTCTTAATGTTGCCAAGTTTGGGGACCCCTGATTTACGGCTTTTTTACTAACTGTTGCAATTTCTGCACATTGACAAAGAAGATGATACTGTACATGGCAGAGACCAATCAAATAACAGGAAACATTCCCCTCCCCCCCCTTTTTTTCCTGCAAGTGCGGGGTCCGCTTCCCCCTCCCCTTCCCTCTCTGATTTTGAAGAGGAATTGACCTGCCCGCTTGTCTCTAGAAACTGACATCAAGGAGACTATATGCAGGTAGATTTTTTTCCCCCTTATTAGGATTTCTTCCCATTTGGGCCCACCTGTGGAGGTTGTATACTGCCTTATTGACAACATGCTCCCCCCCACCCCCCACTTGTGAGCATCAGTAACAGGAATTGCAGATACTAATAGGGTGCTCTATTTAGCAAATACTTGCTAAATAGAGCACCCTACAAATACCCTGCCTCTTTAGTCTTTGGGACAGACTTTCAACGACCAAAATGATTGTAAAAGCTTTCCCTTCTCTAAGGCATCTTGACCTCATCATGTTTAGTTGCTTTTCTAGCAGCAGTTTCCACTTATTTTCTCTAGATTTTCTGGAGTCTTAAAAACTCAGGAAATCTATCTAGCGCTCTCTCTCTCGCTATCCACACAAACATATGCAGTTAAAATTCTCAGTGACTTAAAATCTGAATATCCCATAATTTTTCTGAGTGCTGTTTTAAACGAGGACATGTAGTTATCACAACTGTTTTATTTTTTACAGTAAATGTTTAATGTGGAAATGTACAGAAACTGTTAACACTGCAAATCGTCCACAGAATACAGAAGTACTATGATGCAGTAACCAAAAAAAAAAAAAAAAAAAAAAAAGGATCAATCTGTCACAGAAGCAGGTCACGTCTGTGAAGTTTTCATCGGATATGAAGAAGTTGACATGATTGAATAAACATTTATTTCAGTTTGGAGAAGAGTTTGTGAGCTACCTGTAAACCAAGAAATTAACAAATGAAAACAAGAATTTAAGCAAAAAATATATTATTCTACTTCTTGCACAATATATTCTTACAGTTTACTTACAGAAGTTTACTTTATTTACAAACTGCTGATCCATAACTTTTCTAAAGCGTAAAGGACAACAAAGTTTTGAGAATTATAACTTCATTTGATTCACATAATTATTATTTTACACAACCTTTCATAAAAGTCATGCTAAAATCAACTTACACAATGGTCTCTAGCTTCCAGGAAATCAAAGAGTTCCTCTGTACACTCTTCCAGTGTTTGAGATCTGGAGGATACTCGAGAATTACACTGCTCTAAACGTTCCAGAGCTTTTGCACATTCTTCTATTTTTGCACAGTCTTCCCTGACAATTGTTAAAGGATCCTGGAAGAAAAAGCATCACATACATAATTAATGCTCTACTAAAGATACTACCAAATGAGAGAATCAAACTTACTCTTAAAGCTGGCATACAAAAGTCTATAATTATCCAGACAGTTGATAATCATAAGAAACTTAAAAACTCTACATTATAAATTGTAGCCATTCCGGGGAGTATCATTCTTCCTCATAGACTGTAACATCCAGGACATTTTGATTTTTTTTTAAAGGTAGAATTTCCCTACCAGAGCTAGCCATGTTTGGCAACTACTTTTCTGTTTTGTACTCAAGATGTTGGTGGTATCTTGCTGAAACCCATACTAGCAGTTTAAAGTCAACCTTAGTAGTTTCATTAAAGTAATGCTTTCTTTCCTAAGCAGCCAATAATCCAGTTTTATCACTGACTTTTGTCACTGGAATTATGAGATGAATCCTAGGTAGAATCAGCTTAAAACTTATTGGGCACTTTAGCTGGTGCTGTCCCATCCCTAGTGGGCACTGTCCTTGAGGGTCATTCTATTCTGGTGCAATGGGAAATTAGAATAACTTTATTGTCACTTTGAATGTACACTAATCGGCATACATTAAAATGAAATTTCGTTGCATACAGCTGTCAAGGGTCACCACCTCCAATATACACTACATAAACATGACAAAATAAATAGTGTGTGGCTCTTTTGAAACAAGCTCTTCCCATATATCTGTTGGTCTCTGAGCTGTTCCCCTTGTTTATAGAGAAATCAGCAGCTGGGGTGGAGGCTCAATGGTAAAGCAGAACAGAGCAGGCCAGTTTCATGACATAGTCTCCCTACTGCATCTGTCAGCTCTGTTTGGCCTGCTTTTGACCACAAATTTAGTGCACTTCTGTTCTATGTACCACAGAAGGATATGCTATCCCAGCCACCTGTTCTAACCCTGACAGGCTAAAAGATAGGTAAATAAAATAAATTCTGACAAATTGCTAAACCCACAAATCTGGCCATCTGTCAAAAATATTGCCAATTACAGCTATGTTATGACAGGTAGATGGATATCCTGCTAATGGCATTGTTGAGGTGGCTTGAAGATTGACTTTTCTGCAAAAGAAATAAGGACACTACTCTTCAACTACAAACCAGAACAAAGGCAACTGATATTAGTAATATGGAACAACAAAGTATGTATTGGTGGGTGTTCTGCTACCTCTCAAACAGAAGAAGAGCAGTTTTACTGAGCCAGGAAGAGTTTTAAGCCTTGGAAGCAAAGTCCATATTAAGTTTGTCCATCTTTGCTCTTACTATAGGAATCCTAACATTCAGAAGAAATCACATATTAAAACAAGGTTGGGATGTTCTAAATACAATAGTTCAGAGTATTTTATTAAACAAAAATCAGGTACAAAGATGGAATACGAAGACATTCACTACATAAACGCTAAATGGACATGGAATTTATCAGAACTGATCTGCCCAATTTTAGTTAAAAGAACTAAAAAGAACGGTTTGTTTCTATCACAACTTGTTAGGCACTTGTGATCAAGAAAAATAATTCATTTGTTGAAATTTAATCTACTTGTGAACCCAAATAATCCTTCCCACCATTATATATATTTCTACCATTTTTTAATTTTCATCCAGACAGAATACTATAAGTAGCAAGATTCTTCTAAAAAATTATTGTTGATTGAAATGTTATGGATTACTTCTCTTGCTCAATTATCCATAAAGTTACATACCACAAGTTCTTCCTCCTCCTCCTCCTCCTCCTGTACAGGTAAAAAAGAATTGTAATAGATTCATTAATGTTCTCATATCTACATAATATGAAGTAATTGAATTACAAAAAATCAAAGAGCAATTTCAATTACAGGTAATGCTTGATTTAGAGCCATTTATTTAGTGATTGTTTAAAGACACAACGGCATTGAAAAAAGTGACTTATGACCATTTTTCACACTTAACAACCATTGCAGCATCCCTATGGTCATGTTCAAAATTCAGACACTTGGCAATTATGATGGTTATAGTGTCCCAGGATCATATGATTACCTTTTGCAACCTTCTGACAAGCAAATTCAATGGGGGAAGCCAGATTCATTTAATCATATTACTAACTTAACAACTGCAGTGATTCACTTAACAACTGTAGCATGGAAGGTCATAAAATGGGGTAAAACCAGCGGTAGGTTGCTCCCGGTTCTGCGAACCGGTAGCGGTGGGAGGCTCTGCCCACCTGCCCGGGACACTTCTGTGCATGCGCAGAAGCTTCTGCACATGTGCAGAAGTGTCGCACACACGCGCGAGCACGCTCACGAGCGAACCGGTAGTGACGGGGTTTAGAACCCACTACTGGGTAAAACTCACTTAGCTGTCTTGCTTAACAACAGAAATTTTGGGGTCACTTGTCATGAGTTGAGGATTACCTGTACTTAATTTTTTTTTATGTAGCCCCTTTCATATGGCATTCTTTCAACGTTTATTATTTTATTTTGTAGACTAATAAAGCACAGAAATGTATATAGCATAAAAGACAAGGAAAAACACAAAAATAATTTAAAAAAGAAAATGGGAGAGAAGACCTGGAAATTATGTTACAAATAGAACTCCAAAAACTTTCAGCATTGATGAAAAGACTTCTTTATCAAAAATATATGACAAAAACAGATATCAACAATTCACTGCTAAAAAAAGAGTTGTGCAATTTTCCTTCCAATGTTTTATAATTCTTTCTGCCAGTTTCCAGGACTGAAAAATCCACATGGAATTATATTTAAAGCAAGAATTTTTTTAAAAAAATATTTAAGCCAATCAGTCCTGGACTGGAATAGTAAGATTATTGTACTAGCTATGGAAGATTACCTTTCAGCCCACCATAAATATTAATAACATTAGAACTCTTTGCAAAGAGAAGGATGATCATAAAAGAGTGTCATATGCAATGAGGTTTTTTTTAAACTTATATTTTTACAAGATAAGAAAAATAGACAATGAACTTATAAAACTGATAAAAGCTTAATTCATGGATAATAAAGAACAGAAGGGGATATTATAATCAAAAACAGAAGCCCCAGAGACATTCAAACGATATGCACAGACGTATTATTTAAAGTATTTATATAATGGCCAATATTTTACACCTTAAAAAGAATAAGGAATTCTAATAAGGAACACGGGATTATTTTTCAACCAGCACAAGCATTGTGATAGGAGTTGTAGTCTTCCACATCTGCAAGGCAACCAGATGGCGAAATTTGCAGCAATAAAAAACTTCTGTCGCTAACCACGATCATTTTTTCGAAATTCACACAAAGGATGTTAGAGAGTATATAAATTGGTCAGTGATTATTATTTTCCCGCGGGTCTGGCACTCGGGCTATATTATAGATAGTACAAGTGCCTTCTTCATACACATCTAAACTAAGGTCCGTCATGTTCAAGTGTAACTCGCCACGGGTAAATGGATACACGGCTCTAATATTAGCTACTGAATGGCCTTCCGATGAAATGAAAAGCCCAGATGAAGGAAACCAGCAGGCCCAAAACTGAAAAAAAAAATATATGCGGGGGCTGGGGAGCGAAGAACATGCTATTTTAAAATGTGAGAATAACCCCATTCCCCTTGTCTCACTGCAGCGCGGCTCACCTCAGGGTCGTCGCGGCGGCCCTCAATTGCCTTTTCGTCCTCCTTACCCATTTCAGCAAGTCTTCCTCAACCCCGGTTTAGCTACCGAAGGACGCGCGAGGGTCATCCGCATGTCAGCGGAAATCCCGCCTATCCCCAGCAACCTTCCGATGGGAGGTTTTTCATGCCAGCCGACCTTCTTAAGATGGCTCCTGTTTTCTCCCAACCATCGCCTTCCCGTCGCAGCGTGCGCCCCATGTCAGCAGTACTACTTCCACCACATGGCACTGGGGGGCGCTCCATGCGGACCTAGTCAGCATGGCAGCATCACACGTCCGCCTAACAATGAGTGACCTCCCAAGATGGCGTCATTCCGACGGTGTGTGGTTTCTGTGTTTGTTTTTTAAACACAGTAGACCCGCCGCCCGAAGAATATGGAGATCAAATCTGGGGAAGAAGTCGGCAGGGAGAATCCCCTCCGCCTGTTTGAGCTAAGTGGGGCGGTAGTCAGCTCCATCATGGGACAAGTTGAAAAAGAAGTTTGGGGTAAGATGGAGAAGGGGCTCAGCCGTATTTCTCTCCTCGTTGTGACCCACAGCCAAACAGATCTCTGCTATGAAATGGAGACTCTCTTGCCCAATTGAAGGGGATCAGTAAGGGTGTTGAGATGCTTTGAGATGCCCTTAAAAAGTTTCTTCAGCATGCACGATAATAGGCAATATACAGAGATGCTCCAACAATCGGGCAGGAAAATCTTGTAGAAATTCATGCTTTAGAGATTTTTGTAAGGCTGCAATCCTTCAAATATAGTACCTATAAAGGAATAAATCCTGCTGGATAAGATGGGGAAGGATTCCAGAGTAAATTAGCAGGCATACAGTGACAATATAAATGTCAGTTGTCATTACTGGCACATTGTCCCATAGGGTGGAAATCCATACCCATTGAATTAGATAGAATTTGGTTAGACTGGAAATCTAAAGCCATATTTAGACAGGAGTTGTAGTATAATGAGATATTTTCAGATTCAGAGCTCCTAGCATCATGAGACAAAATGCATTGGATAAATCTTTCCCTTAAACCCTTTTCCTTGTTAAAAACAATATAAGAATGGAAATAATTAGAAGCTTATTTAAAAGAAATATACTGTTGTCTAAATGATACAGAGTAATAGAGAATAATGGAAGTAAAGGTAAAATTATAATTTACTAGTATAATAGTTATATTCTAAGATTTACATTCACAAGGTAGAAGAAAAGGTCAAACTCTAAAATGAATATGGTTTGGTGGTTGTCTACAGTGTGTGTGTGTTTGTGTGTGTGTGTTTGTGTGTATGTAAACAAGTAGGAGCAGAGTACCTGTTCTCTGAAGTTTCACTCCTGGACTATAAGCATTATCTAAATATGCTTGTACCAATTCATTTAAACCACTTTCTTTGTCACTAAAATACATTTTTATATTGGTTTCTCCCTACCAAAGAACTTCCAGGTCCTATACTGCAGGGTATCTTGCCTCTGCTGAACATATATTATCTGGAAAGAATTGAAGAGACTGCTGTGAAAAAAGGTCAGTTACAATGATTTCATATGGGGAGGAAGATAACAAGGAAGGCCAAATGGTAACTAATAAGTGTTCATCCTGGGAAATATAGTTTCCACTTTCATGCATGACAGAACTATGTTATTGATTAGCAGACATTTGTACTTATTATTTCTCCATTTCCCCAACATATCCAAAGTTGATAAATATGTTTCTGGTTCTTAATAAGATGGAAATGTATATCAGCCAGACGCCAACTAGACCAGGGTGAGATGCTCACTTTTTGTAAAAGTTACAGTATGTGCAAAATCATTTCATCAGAATCTTTGAGCACAAACAATACTTTAAGAATCAGAATGGTATAATGAATAGTTGCTTTCCTATAATCAGAACCATATTCAAATATTTGGCTGCAAGGCCTCCATTGGCTAGTCATTAAAGTCTTATATTTACCCTAAGTGTTTACTCTGAGTTCATTTCATATGTTACAAATATATTTTATTACTATTTAGATATGATTGCTGGAAACTGTTCTAGCTTGCTTTCACCAATCATTGCAGATTAGGTTTTTCTATGGGGATGAGGAATCTGGAATGTGTAGATATTTCAGAATTCAGTTCTGAATATTTCTGCCAGACTGTGGTGTATGCCTTCAGAATATTATTGACATCTGCGATAGCCTGGACAAGTTCATGCAGTTTTTATGACAAGATTATCAGTAATTGTTTGACGCTGCTTTCTTCCTAGGGCTGAGGGAAAGCCTGCCAGCTTAGTGCCTAAAGCAGGGCTTGAACTCTCAGCCTCATGATTTCTAGGCTAGTGCTGCTTTAAGTGAGTTATTAAACTAAAACATGAAAGGCATCAGTTTGCCTATCCTTTTCTTAACTGTTTTCTGTGGGATAATAAAAATAGGAGTTCAACATATCTGAACGGCAGCCAGTTAGAGAAGCATATGATACTACAATATTAAATATCAAACTATATAATAAAATAAGCAATATATGGAAATTTACAGCTTAAATGTTGAAGCAATATTTTAACACATTTTTGTGACTTCCTGCTTTGAGATAGATGCTTTTAACATCTATGGATTTTTAAAAGATATTTGTGTGTGTGCGTGTGCGCATGCATGCATAAATAATGTTACATTACAATTTTATGCATATCTGGTCTGTTAAGTAAAACCCTTTGAGATCAATGGGATTTACTCTCAGATAAGTATATATAGGTGCAATCTTCGTTTGTTTCAAAACGCTATCAATAGCTGCACAATTGTTTTTGTAAAACTGACAGTTATTAACTTAATAGTTACTTTAAACATGCTATATATTTCTGTAGGACTCTCAACTGAACCAATATGGTGCAAGCTATGGTTTGACATCATGAAAACAAGGCCTTCTAGATTAGAGGTGGGTTAAAGATATAAACTGCAAAATTGATATAGCAAATGGAATTATGCTCTTACCTGCCCGGTTAACTTCATAGAATCTCTTGTACAGGGATCTTCCATAGCTGCTTTTGTTAAATTTTGCACTTCAGTCCTTCTGTGCTTTTCAGATATTTGCTATGCTTTAACTTCCTCTTCTGTATATTGTCACAGAAATAGTAATTTCCAAATATTTGTTTATTGTCCAATGGCTGTCCCACTAACCAGACAATAGCAGAAAAATGAGTATTTTGTTTTGCAATTGCAAAACAATAAACATTCAATCAAATGTGGTGCCTAACCAGCAAACAGGCTGAGTGAAGGACAAAGTTACCAAAACTCTCATGCAAAAGAATATGCAAATATAACTGCATCAAGGTTTCTATGGTGAAATCAGGCTATCTTCAGAAGTAACATTTTTACTATTGACCTTTAGGTTTCAAGGCTCCCCATAACTGTCATGAACTCAGTTTTTTTATTTAGAATTAACCTAATGCCATTTTTAAATTCTCTAACAATATACTGTATATACTGCTATCATCCAGAGCCTTAGATTCACTCCCGAGACCTCAGATAGCAGCATATAAAGTAATCAAGTTTCTTCCTCAAAGATACAAACTCTGCAGTGGAATGCAGCTGATCTTTGAAAGTCAGGAGCTAAGAAAAAATAGTAAAACAAAAAACAAAAAACAAAAACAAGAGCTTGTCCTAAAATAATCACCATAATTGCAACAAGGAATCAATTATGTTGGTGACAGATAAAATCTTTTTGGACATGAAATTTTAACGCTAGTTAGGGGCAAAAAAAGGAACAAGCCAAATCAATATGTCTGAACTAAATTCTAAGCTAAGAGTATATACTATCTGAGAGTGGGTTTTCCTCCCATCTTTTCCAATCCTATTCACATTTGGATTTAACAACCTTTTTCTTACACATCCTGGTAGACTCTTCCTCTGTCAGATAATCTGAGCCACATTCCCAAATATGATAGATGCCTTCCCAATTCTGCATCTGTCTAAAGATGACTTTGAAACTTCCTTCCACCTAGTCTTTTCACATAGGGTCTGTTTTCCAAGTTAACTGCTCTGACCCCAACATTCCACAGGGTTTCCTTCAGTTGGTTATTGTTTTCCAGGGGCGATGACATCATATCTATTCTGTTTATTTATTCATACCTACATACATATAATCTATAAGGCAGGGGTGTCAAACTGGTGGCCCGCAGGCCAGATGCGTCACGCACAGGCCACGCTCACCCCAGCTCCGTGAAGGGAAAAACTCGTAAAACGTCATGTGACGGCAACATGACGCCACAAGTTTGACAGCCGTGCTATAAGGCCTCCCATCTATTTGTTCTCCAGGGATGATAGCAATAGCAATAGCACTTAGACTTATATACCGCTTCATAGTGCTTTACAGCCCTCTCTAAGCGGTTTACAGAGTTAGCATATTGCCCCCAACAATCTGGGTCCTCATTTTACCCACCTCAGAAGGATGGAAGGCTGAGTCAACCTTGAGCCGGTGAGATTTGAACCGCCGAACTGCAGCTAGCAGTCAGCTGAAGTAGCCTGCAGTGCTGCACTCTAACCACTACGCCACCTCGGCTCGCCACATCTACTTTATTCATTCATTCATTTATACCAGGGGTGTCAAACTGGTGGCCCGCGGGCCGGATGCATCACGTGTAGGCCACGCCCACCCCAGCTCCGCAAATGGGAAAAATGTTGTGAAATGTCACATGACGGCAATGTGACACTGCGAGTTTGACACTCGTGATTTATACAAAATATAAGACTGTCCATCTCCTAAAGGTGATTCTGAATGGTGCGCAAAGATTAAAAACAATCACTACCATTTAACAACTCCCGAGGCAAAAATCACAACCCAACAGGGCAGAGCCCACCTAACTATATGGCTCAAACATTAAAGTTAGGTCTTTAATGCTGTATGTAATAAGGGGAAAAGGCACTTCTGGGATCAAACCAGTCCCTTCTCTGAGGTTCTTCAGTTCTGAGGTATCCCATGCCTATGGGCGAGCAGCAACTGAAAAATTAGGTCCCTTTGCTGCTGCCTCCTCTTTTCTATAAATCCGTTTCTTTCTTCCACACCAACTCTCTAAGGAACCAGGAGAGGATTGTAAGGCAAATGCAGGGCCCATCCTGGGTCTGGCTAACTACTGAAGGGGAAAGCCAACAAAAACTATTGCTCAGCCAAGCTGAGGTGGGTGATAGAAGGCAACTGATCAATTCCAGGATTTAAGCAAAATTCGATTTTATGAGAGCCAATTTGGTGTAGGGGTTCAGGTGCCTAAAAACTAGGAGACCGTATGTTCTAGGCCTGCTTCAGGCATGAAAGCCAACTGGTGATTCTGGGCCAACCCACCTCACAGTTGTTGTTGAGAAAATAGGCAGGAGTAGTAGGCATGTTCACTACATGGAGTTATACAGGTAGTCCTCGACATATGACCACAATTAAGCCCAAGATTTATGTTGCTAAGTGAGAAAATTGTTAAGTGAGTTGTGCCCCATTTTATGACTTTTCTTGCCACATTTGTTAAGTGAATCACTGCAGTTGTTAAATTAGTAAAACACAATCGTTAAGTGAATCTGGCTTCCCCATTGACTTTTGCTTGTCAGGAGGTCACAAAAGGGGATCATAGGACCTCGGGACACTGCAACCGTCATAAATATGAACCAGTTGCCAAGCATCCGAGTGTAAATCAAATGACCATGGGGATGCTGCCACGGTCGTAAGTCTGAAAAATGGTCAGAAGTCAATTTTTTTTCAGTAACTTTGAATGGTCACTAAAGGAACTGTTGTAGGTCGAGGACTACTTGTGTGTGTGTGTGTGTGTGTGTGTGTGTGTGTGTGTGTGTGTGTGTGTATA
>QLTV01002530.1:2281736-2313189 GCA_003457575.1 Thermophis baileyi
AACTCTTCAAGGGTAGCCCCATGTAGATCACGTTGCAATAATCTAACCTTTAGGTGACAAGGGCATGAGTGACTATGAGGAGAGCCTCTTGATCCAAGCAGGGTCGCAATTGGTGCACCAGGCGAACCTGTGCAAAGGTCCTCCTAGCTACAGCTGCCAAGTGTTGCTCTAATTTTAGCTGT
This sequence comes from Thermophis baileyi, assembly GCA_003457575.1. Lineage (NCBI taxonomy): Eukaryota > Metazoa > Chordata > Lepidosauria > Squamata > Dipsadidae > Thermophis > Thermophis baileyi. Next base: position 2,281,919 of record QLTV01002530.1, read on the forward strand.
GAGTCTAGGAGGACACCCAAATTGTGAGCCCGTTCTGAGGGGGACAATTCCCCCCCCCCCAGACCCAAGGATGGACATTTGACATAGTCTTTGGGAATCACAAATCATTTGGGAATGATTTGTTGCTGCATACATCTCATCCAATTTCACTTTACCAGAGGTGCTCTTCGTGCACAGGCGGTTCAGGAGCCATGATGCTCCTGAACCTCCAATTGCAATGCTGGGAAAGGACTGCCAGGCAAAAGGCACCATCTTGTTGCCTTGGCTTAGGGTTGCTTAGCATCATCACTGTGTGGACTGAGCAGGAACTCTTGTCAATCCTGCTCAGTCTTTGCTGTAGTGACACCCAAGTGACTCTTCCTGCTGCTAAGCCAAGGCAACGAGCTTATGCGGGATGCCTCGAGTCGAGCCTAGACCAGTGATGCCATATCTGAGGGCACGCGAGGCGTTGCCCTATGTCAGCTCCAGCACACATGTGCACGCTGGCCAGCTGATTTTCAGCCTTTTTGGCTGTTTTCGCTCTCTCCAGGCTTCAGGACAGCGAAAAATGGCCCAACCGGAAGTTCACTTGTATGCTCACCCCCAGCCTCCTTTTCACTGTGAGAGGTCTTCAGGAACTTCTTCAGTTTTGGACAGTTGTAGCCAGGCCTCCCACACCTCGGCCCATTTCTTCTGCAGCTAGCAAGGCTTTCCTGAAGGCCGCTGCAGCGGATAACAGAGCTCCGGATCGATCTGGAGCTCTGTTATTGGCTACAGAGGCCTTCAGGAAAGCCTTGCAGGCTGCAGAAGAAATGGGCCGAGGTGTGGGAGGCCTGGTTGCAACTATCTGAAGGTAAGTAGTAGGGCAGCTCCACAGCTTCAGTGAGGCCTGTGCCCATGTGCGGGAGGGCAGCACAGGGGTTGTGCGCATGCGTGGGGGGAGGGCATTGCATTATGGATGTGGGCACCTGTGTGCACGCTATCGCGCGCGCGCACCCTTTTGGCACCTGAGCCAAAAAACATTCGCCATCACTGGCCTAGACTTTTATGTGAAGTAAAATTATTATTTATATGCAATTTTTTTAATGATATGCACAGATGATTCCTTTACAGGGAACACAGGTTTTGCCATAGTCTTAGGTATGAACATATAGTCATGAACATATACTGCCAATGTCAAAAAATTCAAATTCTGCTTTGTTATATAACTATAGATGGTAATCATTCATATTTTTATTGAGAAAAAAAATGTTCGCTCGCTAACTACTATGATTATTTCATGTTCTAAGTCATAAATTGCAATGAGGTACAGTAATACTGTGTTGTTAATTTCAATTCTAGCTCCAACTGCATTAAGCCTGATGGGCTTCTGGAATTTACCAAAAAGCTGGAAAGTTACACAGCTGAACACAGAGAATATATCAAACTTACTAAACTGTGCCTGTATCAGAATTGGTTGGACCAAGATGCTGTCACTGCTCAAGAAGCCCTTTCAAGACTAAAAGCTATATGCAATGTAGTTAGTGATGCATGGGACTCATCACAGGCTTTTGCTGACTACATCAGTGTGATGTAAGGAGCACTTTAATGGAGAGTGTCTTCTAATAAATCTGCTTAACATTTTTTTTATTGGGATTTTATTGGGATATTTAAGCACCAGTTCTAAATAGGACTTCCTGTATTGTTTTGTTTGTGTTCAGATTTCTCTGATCTCTGTGTTTAGCATGAAGGATATAGTAAATGTTAGCGGAATAGTCTCATTTCCAAAATACATTTTATAAAGTCAATAAAGTATGAGGTTAGCAATTATGTTGATTCAAGATTTAATAATGGAAAACATATTAGCTTAAAATTGAAACCTATCTTGTGGTCTGTAGATGAAAATATATAGATCAGATTATACTATTCTACCAAATGCACCACACAGAGTTTATGTCGTTCAGATACCTTCTGTATTTTAGCAAGAATTTAAATGATACTTCTGCTTTCTGAAGTATGTTTACTATTTATGCAGGCCTTATTGTTAAAATAAAAAGTATTACAACGATAATTGTATTATTATTTGAATTAACTGCATATTATTGGGCAACCTGAATATCCATTGTTTTTTAATCCTCATGTCCTAGAAAATACCATTTCAAGCATCTGCTCGTAAAGATTTTTAATTTTTCAATATAACCACAATAATTCAGAGGGCCCGTTCTAACATAAATACAATCCTTTGGGATTCTTTTCTTGGTCATTAGTCTTCTCATACAAAGATTTCACATTTATCTTTCTCAATATATGAAAATAGTTAAATAAAGCAAATGCTTTCCCGTCTTTGTAAAATAAAGACCTTAGTCTACCAGAAATTACTATATTAGAGAAAAAACAATTTTATATACACATGTACACCATTTTGTTACTTTCATCTCATATACATACTGACGTATGAAATACTTATTGCTTCTTGTATATACTGTATATACCCAGTTGGAACAATATTATTTCCCTTTATTTTACTTATTAATTTGTTGTAAAAACACGACATTTTTTGATTTTATAATTGAAGATGATCCTGACCTAAAAATTGTTCCTGTAATAGGTTTAAAACTGGATGATGCAATATTAGTCCACTCCAGCAAATACATCTCAAAAATGATGTCACGAATCACGATGATATGTGGTAGTGATTCTGCTTTGAGCTTTTTCTCTGAAAGTGGTATTTGTTAACGGTTTGGGGTTAAATAGTCCATCTGATTTACGTAGACTTCATGATGCCAAGACATTCTAGAGGTGAAAGATTACTCCAACTTTAGTATCTCTGCTACTAGAATATTCTGTACACATTTAGCAGATTGACAATAAAAGCTCAAACATACTTTTTCAGAAAAAGAATATTTATGATGGTTGCTTGTAACCAAATATTTTAGCAAAGTATTTGTGAAGATAGTCTCTAATACTTATACAGAACAAAAAAAAAAAAAACCATCCAATCCTAATGTTGCTGATATAGAGGTATCAAAAAAATTCATCTTTTTAAGAAAGAGCTTAGTGATCCAATGGTTATGGTATCCCTCGTTGTTCTTCATGTGATTGATGATAGAAGGTGAAAGTGACTGCAGCATCCCAGGCAGTCTTGAGGACAGTGTCCTTGAGGCCACGTTTTTCAGCACAGTGATGCCACTGAGAAAAATCAGAAGTGCAGTCCGATCCCTCTGGAGGAGGTTTGACTTGATGGCCGTTCACACAGCGACGACATTTGATCCTGTAATAAAAAGTGCATTTGTATTCACCCCCGTTACAAGCCATGATTTCATGCTATTGTATTTGAGCTACAGGACTTGGTGTGTTTGGCTGATTTCCCATGCTAGGAACAATATAAATTAGGATTATTTGATTTAAATGGCTTCTCCTAGCAGTGACTTCAGGTGGTGTGAATACAAAATAATCCTCTCTTTCAACAATGGGAAAAGTGTATCTATGGCACCAACAAAACCAATATTCCCAATTAGTGAAAAAACACCAATTAGAAGCCTTTACTATGTATGTAAAATATTATGTACAATAATAGACCATCAAACACTGTTTCAGAATACATTAAAATTCTCTACCCTTTAATTTTGTACAGCTGATTGGTACACGAGTATTGTCCCAACCAACCCACTCACCTTAACATTCATTTAGGCTTAAAAGTTCCCAGGCCTAGTCTATCTGAGCTGTACATTACAAAACTTAAGAGAGAAAAAATTCATATATTGGTTTCTACAAATGTGGAATTCTATATTCATGCTAACTGCAACACTGGCTGGGTGTCAAAAACCTCTATCACTAATGTTCAGATTCAGACTCGACATCTGCATATAGCTTACCTTAGTCTTTTTTATTTGTTTGTTTTTTTAAACAATACTAACATTTCCATCTATGTCCCCTAATCTCTGTCTATACAATTTAGCTACTGGTATCTAAGCCCTTCTGAGACCTACTTGTCATGGGTATCACTTGTAGTGGTCTCATTGAGTGTGAATAGCTCTTTCAGTTCCCCCAGAGAGAAGTGTCTTTCCACGTCTTGTTCTTCATCTACTACACAGCTGCTAAGTGCCTTCTTGTGTGTCTGCCGCTGGAAGATCTTTTCTTCAATTGTCCCTGTCTACAAAATAAAAATATATCTGGTGACAAGTTGTGCGACCTGTTTGACTCTTAAAATCACTACACATTCCTTAACATGAGTTTAACAATCTAGTTAGCTTCAGCAGAAGCTATCAGTCAAAGTTGACATTAGCAATTCTGTCTTTTTTCCCCCAAACACAAATACAGCAAAACCTTAGTCAATTCATAAGAGATAGGATGTTCTGCAAATACTTTATTTAAATCTTGCTTTTGTCTGCCTAAAGATCAAATCTTTAGCATGTGAAGAAAAATAGCTTCTAAGTACAGTCCTGCTTGTTACCCAAAAGTAGGCTGCTAGCACTATGTCAGGCCAAGATGTTGTTATTTTAGATGCATATTGTAACCTACACGTTTGGAGTACACATGCAAAGAATTCTGAAAGTTGCAATCCCAACCCTCATTTGGGTAAGGCTGATATAACTGTAGCTAGATAAGGTCTTGGCAAAAGACAAGATACATCCCTTATTATAAAAACATTTGAAAAATCAGACTCCTAGAAAAAGGTCATGTTTTAATAAACTGAAGGATAAGTTTTCACTCTCCTTTCTCAAGCTACCAGTCTGAAACACTAATAATTTCCTTCTGAACAAGTAAAGGGTTCTATTTGGCAAGATTCAAGAATACATATAATTCACCTATGTTACCTTATTTTGGACATGTTCATAGTACGGCATAAGAAACTAGCTCAGTAGCAACTTAGATGTTACAGTGAGTTGGGCAGTATATAAATTTGTTTAATAATAAATAAATAAATAATAAGACACCTGCTACAAACTTGTTTCTTCCCTGCAAAAAACTCAAGGCTTCATTTCGTATGCTCCAAGATACTAATGTCAACAGTGAGTTACATAGGTCAATCTTACTGAAAGTAATCGATAGATATAGCACGTTTTCTTTTGGCCATCTCTCCACACTCGGGCCATAGCTTGTTCATCATTGGCTGGATTCCAATCAGGATCAAACATCACAAGCCTGTTTGCTCCAATCAGATTTAAGCCACATCCCCCAGCTTTGCTACTCAACATGAAAATGAATTCAGGACTCTGTGAAACCAGAAAAGAAAATTATCAAGCATAGGTGACCGTTAAATACATTATCTGTAGAACAGCAAATCTCAAAAAGTCACAAAATAGTATTTTTTTAAAATAATAAATTTTTATTGTTTTTATCTTTAAAAAACAAACATACGTACAACATTGAAACATATACATACATAAAAAAGAAAATTAAACATAAAGAAAAAAAAAGCACACAAAATAATTTACCATATTGCAACAATTCCGTATCAGTGATCCATATTTTTCATCTTCTCCCCCTTATTTATATATACATATATACAGTTCCCTTATTTCTTTATATTTTCTTGTTCTCCTTCTTACATATTACATTTCTTATTTATATCGTTATCATATTCTGCATACATTCCTACTCGTCTCTATTATTTATTCTCTTACTCTTTATTCCTATCTTCTAGCCATTCATACCATTTATTCCACACCAAATAATATTCTGTTTCTTCTTTATTGTTTTATCTCTTTTGTTAGTTTGTCCATCTCCGCACAGTCCAAAATTTTCCTTATCACTCCTTCTTCTTTTGGTATAATTTGATTTTTCCAATTTTGGGCATAAACTATCCGTGCTGCAGTTATTATATGAAGAATTAGGTAATAAACTTGTTATATCTTTTTTGTAATTATCCCCAATAAAAATAATTCCTGTTTCCACTCCATCTCCTGCCCTATTATTTCCTCCAGCCATTTTTTTATTTTGGTCCAGTAACTTTTTGCAATTGGACATGTCCACCATAGATGATAGTAAGGCCCATACACTTTCTTACATTTCTGTCACAAAATAGTATTGCTCCATGGGTGTATGCCTCTGCAATGGTCCAAGCATGAAATTACCAAGACAGGAGTGAGCAAGGCTTTCTGATTCAAGAACAAGTGCAGGCCTCCCTGTCACTACAATAGCAACAATCTCATCTGATCCTTAGAGTCCAACCTTAACAGAATTTCTGGTACTGCAATTAGGACTGTAATTGAAGCATACTCTCTTATACAGGGGTTATGACTTTTTGCAAAGCACATTAAAACAAACGTATTAACATATTACTGCTTTGTAGCTACATCCCTATGTCAAACTGAAGAACATCACTTTCAGTTAAAACTGACATTATATAAAGACAGGGGCTTTTGTACTAAAAATCTCCATGAACCTGATATTAGAAAGTTCACTTACAGAAAGATTGTTGAAACGCTCCACTATCTTTGCTCTCTTTTTAATGGACATGGTACCATCCAGACGGACATATAAATACCTGATACAAAAACAGGATGTGAAGCTTAATATAAATATCTTATTGAAATAAAAATGACTTTATCCCCTATATAAGGAAAAAGATTCTCCCACCTTCTCTCTCTCCCTCCCTCCCTCCCTCCCCGCTCTCTCTCCAGGATAATTTTTTTGAACTCCCCCTCATTTCACTCCCAATATACACATTAGCCTCAGTCATTATACCTCCTACTTCTGCAGAGTTTCTCAAAAAGGTCAAGGGTCTGTGTGTAATTGGACACCAGGACTACTTTATCATCACTAGTGCTTCTAGTAACTGCCAGAATGTAGTCCAAAACCAGCATCTTTCCTGGAAGGAAACAAAATGAGTGTATGCATATTTTCCATAGGGCTGAGAAATCACCTGCTCGTGGAGACAGAGTACAGATTGATCTTGCAGTGATATTTACCTGAGAGCTGAGGTTCTAGAGACTTAACACTGTAGCCAGATGGAAACAACTGCAAAGCTCCCGCAAACCCTTCTTCCTCTTCTACACACTTTTCATAGATCAAGGCAGGGTCTGTAGAAGAATTCAGGAGTCACTGCATAGAACTGGTAGCTGCCAAGCACTCCATTTAATGAGGTAGAATTGTTTTAAGTTAGCCTTAAAACAATGGGGAACCTCCATGCAATACTATTCCTTCTCTTAACAGATACGGTCAGAGACACAATGAATAGGTTAACGTACAATACTAAATAAAAAATGTACAAAAGTGGTTTGCCTCTCTTTGAGAGAAGTTGAGTAATTTTTTTTAGATTCAGTGCTGTGACCAATTCCACACTGGCTAACAGTCCAAGGATTACCAGTTATAAATCTGTAACAGCCTTCCTCTAATGACCTCTAATGCTTTGATTTCCGCTGTAACTCCAAACTATCCAGAGCTCATTTAAAAAAAGAAGCAGCATATTTGACTCAGATTTTTAATGCACAAGCAGATTATGCAATTTATGAAGGCTGCTGAAGTAATGATGACATCAGACACAGATTATCCATAATGCAGATTAATTTCAAAATACAAATTTAGGCTCCATGAAATAGCATCTAGAATATAGGTTACTAGAGCTGCAGAGGAGCACGTTCCTCACTATAGCTATTTTTAATCCAGTACCAACATTTTCATTGCCTTCTACTATATATGTTTAATTTTGGACCCAAAATAATTATTTTCAAGGATAAACAGATTTCAGTAATAAATAATACATATAGCTCAGGATTGAAGTGGGGAAGCCAAATTCTCACCAAGACTGGTAGGGCAAATTAGCATATATATATATATCTGTGTGTGTGTGTGTGTGTGTGTGTGTGTGTGTGTGTGTGTGTGTGTGTGTGTGTGTGTGTGTGTCTACTGTTGCTTGATTGGTCTCAATGTCAAACTTCCATAAATGTTTAGATTTGGTTTACTCTAAAACATTAACAGTTTCCCAGTTGAAATTGTGATTCAATTTGTCTATTTGTTGAGAGATTAAAGGATTTCCATCATGTCTTCTGACAGCCAGAAGACTTCCAAGGTCCCTTCCAGCTTTTCCTTTCAAATGATGGTTACATTCTGCCTGTCTGTCTTATATAGTAGCTGTTACAGTTCACACACACTGTATGTTGTAGATGACTCTTGTTTTTTTCTTCTTTGGTAACTGGGTGTTTAAGTTTGCTTAAGATGTTTTGAAGGGATTTTGTTCAGTGGTGAAATCCAATTTTTTTTACTACCGGTTCTGTGGGCGTGGCTTGGTGGGCGTGGTGTGGCTTGGTGGGCATGGCAGGGGAAGGATACTGCAAAATCTCCATTCCCACCCCACTCCAGGGGAAGGATATTGCAAAATCCCCATTCCCTCCCCATTCCTGGGGGAAGGATATTGCAAAATCTCCATTCCCACCCCACTCTGGGGCCAGCCAGAGGTGGTAGTTGCCGGTTCTCCGAACTACTCAAAATTTCCGCTACCGGTTCTCCGAATTGCTCAAAATTTCCGCTACCGGTTCTCCAGAACCCGTCAGAACCTGCTGGATTTCACCCCTGATTTTGTTGGTCTGCAGGAAAACAAACAACCTCGGAAAATATCAAGAACCCAATAAACTGGTTTCAAGAATATAATTTGTTTCCATGGAAATTTAAGTACCCAAAGTCACGTGCATAAGAGCAAAATCAGAGGGCCAGAATTATGATCCTTGGAAATTTTAGAGACAAGAAGTATAGTTTGGAACAATTGCTGTGCACAGCCACTGCTCTAAAGAATGTGCCTTAGCACTCAAGACACTATTAATTTTTACCTTCTTGCTCACTATGCAAGTACAAACTCTTCAGATTCATATTCCAAAGCCTTCAAGGACAGATTGTTTTCTTGTTACTAATTTTGTCATATTCCAGGAATATGGGCCTGAGATGGGAATAGGAGGTTGCATAAATATACATAGACGTGATTGTCAGAATTACTCACGATTACAAAGCTTCTTCAGAGATGTGATTGAAGAGAGAGATGAAACATTCATCTTCCCCTCTTTCAGATCTTCTGCAGGCTTTGCTTGCATCAGAAAGTATTTGTATAACTCTGCTTGGAGGGGAGTCGGCCTGACGCAGAAGAGAAAAATAAATATTAGATCATTTTAAAGATAAGTCATGTCATATCTACAATAATATGATTTAGTTTCAAGGGAAATATGATGCATGATTAATACAGCTCAGAATCTATCAGACTTTTTTTTTACTATCCAAATTTAAATACTAAAAGTATTTGCTAGTATTTGCTACCCAAATACTAGAAACTCAGTAGGGGAAAGAGAGGAACTTAGCTTTCAACTGACTGTGGTAGGAAATCCGGTAATTTCATAAGCCTTCAAGAATCCTATTTGCTCAGTTTTAGAACCTTAATGAAATGAATTCTACTTTTAACAAATATTCTCAAAATTGCACCCATTTCGAATGTCTCGTGAGGAGTCTCATACAATGCCTTTTTTTCTGGCCACAGAATACATTTCTAAAGAAAAAATTAGGTTTTTCTTTAGAAATGTCTGACCATTTTTATTTTCTATGAATATGGAATAGAATTCTGTGTGTACAGAAACTCCATAGGCACCTTCAACACTTTCAAACAAATGGTGGTGGTAAATGGTATTTTGCAGCAAATCACGTTCCTGTTTAACTGGCTTTCTGAATTAATCTTATAAAAAGTTAATATGAGACAGAAAGCCTTGTGGGTACCAAGAGTACTTTAGCAAGCAACGCACTGGGCACCCTAAGTTGAATTTATACTTCAAGAAAACACAATGAAGTCGGTGATTTAGTTAGCCAAATGGTAGGCTCTTTGGTTTTAGCAGAGCTGCTCTAAGCATGAACAAGTCCAGATCAAACCCACTATATTTCATTTGTTTCACTGTTCATAGCTACCACCCCTACCATCATTCATGACCATATGAGTAAATGTAGAGGATTCTAAATCTCTAAACAGAAAGACCAGCCCATCACATTTATATATACTGTTATATAAAGCCCTATATGGCATAGGGCCTAGCTACCTGAAAGGCTGGCTATCCTGTTTGCTCCAATGGATTTGCTTACTTTGAGTCCCATCAATCAAACAATGTGTTTCTCTTATTGCATTTGCCCTTTGTAACAGCTTCTCCCCAAGGATCCATATAGCCTCCACCTTGCCCATCTAAAGCCAGATTCCTTTATGATAATATGTGCATAGGCATTTCCGTGTTATTGTAAATATATGTACATATGGTAATAGCCAGTAGGATGGAGATACTCTTGACAAAAAACAACAGCTGGGGTTGCTGTTGAGGAACACAGACAGACACTTGGTTCAAACCTACACAACTCATTCACTGCATAAAGCAGACAGGGAAGAAATGTGGGGATTAAAGGCAAGATTTGTTGTTTTTAATTTGTTAGTGTTGATCATTTTGGGAAAAGTGCCATTGTGCTCTGAAAACCAGAGGAATATCAATTATTGTTCTCTAAGCAGGCAGAATGGATATGGGATGAATGTTTCATGTCTAAAGTAGAACAGTTTTTTAAACTGATTTAACTGCTTAACCCCTGGGAAAGGCATACTGCTTACACCCACCCTCATGCAGAGTTTTTCCCAGCTCACTTTGCTTCATATGGGAAAAAAATGTCCATTAGATTTCAGTTCTAACAATTCTAAATATACTATTCATGGTAGCTTCAATTATGCTAATTCTGTAGAAATTATTGAAAGATTAACCAGACCTTATCAACAGCAAACGTGACTGTTTTGCCAAAGTAGCATTAAACGTAGCATATAATACCAACCATAAAGTTTTTAATAACTGTACCATGGTTGGGCTATACATTCAGCTTAAATTCAAAAGCATCTGTGCACCGATGAATCCCTCTTTTTTTTTTTTCATTAAGCAAACAACTTGTTCCTTATTATACATCTTGCCCTTTAATTTTATACCTGCAACACACCACCTGCTCAATTTTCACTGGCAGGTATTTGGAGAGAATATCTGAAGTTCTTCTTATCAGACATCTAGAAAGGAAAGGCAAAGATAACCTTAATATTGTTAACACCATGGCCTAATCTTCTGACTAGATTTCACCAATATTTCTTCCTAATGCTAGTAGGAAGACCTTCATCTAGAATACTAGAGCAATATTTTCAGGGTTCCTTTTCTGGTAAATACATGGAATTTCCACAGAATAAATGCTTTTCTTGATTGAATCCTGCTAACTAGCTGCCATCAAATAAAATTTCTTGCTGATTTGACCAAATTTTCAAAAAAGAAAGTAAGGAAGGCAACACAATAAAAGCAGTACAGGTTTTCCTCGAATTACAACCTGTTGTGTAAGAACCATTCAAAGTTACAGTGGCCTCGGAAAGAGTGCTTTAGAGCCTGTAAAGCACACCTGGCCATTATAAAACATTGTGCTGTCCCCAGCATTTTGGGTGGTTAGCAACTGGTTTGCATTTACACGTTGCCTAGCACCCAAGAATCAGCTCTACTACTGCAGCCCCACAAAGGATTCCCCTCCATACACAGAGAAGAAGTAAACCCTTTGGCAGGCTGCAGGAATGGAGCTGAAATCTTTGAGATTTCAACTGTTTCTGTAGCCAAAGTATTTCCCCTCTATGCTGAATTTCTTTGATGAGCTGCAGGAACATTTGAGAGTGACAGACTGCCGTGTGGAGCTGAAATCTTCCCAACAGGCAGCCCTTTTGCTTTGTCCACTTAATAGCCACAACCGGTAGTGCCGGGATTAAGACTATGGTTGTCAAGCAAAGCAGCCACATGGACAACTTGGTTAATGACTGCTTTGCTTAATGAACGAGACTCCAGCCCCAACTGTGGTCCTAAGTCAAGGACTACCTGTAGTGCCGTGATATGATTACAGAAATAAGAAGCAGGACTATCAGTTCTGACTTGCAAAAATGGGACCTCTAGGTGGCAAAAGAGTGATACAGAAAGTTCTAATTCTGTGCTGTCATCTACTGGTTGCCTGTATTTTTGCAACCCAGAACTGGTACTTACAGTATAATGATGAGATGAAGCATACAGAGCAATTATATAATGGTGATTTAAGGAAAATAGTTGAATGAGCTGAAGACATTCTAGGATAACAAGCATCTCAGAATAACAGAATCAGGATAAGAACTTAAGAGAAAAAAGAAAGTAAGTATCCTTATAGAGATAAAAGGATGCTCAACTTCACCTGTTAACAATACTAATCAGCTCTTTCAGTCTCTCTTCTCCTTTTTGCCTTCCAGCCTCATTTGCATCTGCATCCCTGCCTTTTAAAATGGGGATTTCAAAGTGCTTTTTAAACTCCTGGGCTGTCCCTGTACAAAAACAGATAACATTTTGGAATTAAGTATCTGCTGTCCTAAAAACACCCTTATCCCCCCCCCTCCCCCCATTTTCTTACTATATGAAAATCTTTTTTAAACCAGGGATTTTTCAGTTGACAAGAAGAGCTGACAGAACCTTCTTTACCTAACGCTTCTGACATCAAAACCACTGTTGACACCCTCTTCATAATTATTGAGCTCTAATATACCTTACAGAATACATTTTAGAGTGTAATGTACTTTATTGAATGTGTTATTCAGGGACAGGGAAGCAATAATAAGCAATCCCAACCTAGGGCAGCTAATTAACCCACAAGCCTTCAAATAAGGCTCCTCCATTATCAACTTAGGTAGAAACCCTGTGTAGGTAATGCAGATAGGGCTTTGCTTTGACCTCTCTGTGCTTTTATAACTTAAAAAGGACTATGATAACCAAAGTAGAATCAGCCATTTGCAGGACCTGGCAAAGTAATATTATATATTACATCCATACGAGCCCCCGTGGCGCAGTGGTTAAATTGCAGTATTGTAGGCAAACTCTGCCAACAGTCTGAAGTTCGATCCTGATAAGGCTCAAGGCTGACTCAGCCTTCCATCCTTCTGAGGTTGGTAAAATCCTTCAGATAGTTGTAAACCACCTAGAGAGTGCTGTGCACTATCGGGAGGTATATAAGCCTACATGCTATTGCTATCGTCCTACACAAAGAATGTGTTCCATACAGGACTAATCAGAAAATGATGTCTCCATGCCTTATCCTGCAATGAATGACTTTCTCTGTGTGTGAGGAGGCTGGGGGGAATTGTTCCCCCATCTTAGAAAATATATGATGCAATGGAGGTTTCGACCCAAAGAATGAGACTTTCCCAAGCTCTCAGCTATCTGCCATTCACACCAACATATAAATAAATTCCCACCCCCAATATACATATATAAATAAAATTTATATATAGGTTTGCTGTATATCATTCTTTCCCTATGGCTAGCCAAAACTATTTAATTTAAAGTGGGATTGCCAAGTTAGGGTCTTTAATTTAGACGATTGTTTTATTAAGAAGTCCCCACCTAGAATGCCTGAATTGACAAAATGTACTAGACTGAAATATTCAAGGAGATCATTTTGAATGGGAGTGCCAGAGATGAGAACCCGGCGTGGCGTATTTAAGCTGTTGAGAGCCTGGTATGTTTGGTTATCTGAGTTTTTCAGCCGGTGCCCCTGGAAAAAAAAATTGAAGAGAAAAAAGATCATCATGCATGGACAGAATAAAAAATAAGTGTTTTTAAAAGGCCAGTTAATGCAAGAAAATTATCTCAGTTCAATGATGCAAAAAGATAGGAAATATATTAGGTGCACAAATGCTCATAGTTCAAGGCAACAAGCACTATCATTTGTAATGTATATGATTAAAATAAAGCTATATTTAATAGATTTATTGGTTATTGATTAATCAGCTGCTAGAATTAATTAACCAAATCTCTCATTTAAAAGATGCTAAAAAGGCTTCTAGTTCAATGTACAGATACATACCCTTCTATCATCAATATTAAAATATTAAAATACATTAAATCCTCTTGGTGCCACCATTGCTCAGGTTATATATATGAGAAAACATATGCACACTTGTTTTCTTCTGATCTCCAGTGAACATGCGAAACATATGCATGTTTGGCAGGCAAAAGATCCATGGAGTAATAATTTTCACTGATCCTATATCCACCTTAGCAACAGAATCATCAGTTTAAGTCAGATACCATTAGTTTAAATGAGTCCATTAGTCCTGAATATATTTAATAGTCGTATTTCATTTTTTTTCAAAATTATAAGACTGGATTTATCCTATATTTAATCAAGGAAGAAAGTCAGCAATGTGATAATAACTTCATGTCACATTTCATTTTTAAAACCCATCACAAACAGTTAACTTTTCCTTGACTGGAATTGGGAAATCTTGTTCTGAAGTCTACTTTGGAAGGAAGAAAAGAAATAACCCCATATAGGTAGTATTGCCAACAGCACTGATCTTTTCTTCAAACAGGATTTAATTCTCAACACAATGGGGCCACCTGCCTGGACCTGTCTTTTCTTTCTGTTCCTTCAGTAAAAAAAGGTTCCAGCCAAGCCTATTGTATTCACCTGGTTAAGCAGAGCCTACTGTTTTGTCTCCTACTAATGAAAAATGGGCAGAAGCACAAATGAATTGAACAAGGCCATGTTTTGGGAGACAAAGCCAGCAAAAGAGACAGAAAAGCTATGGAAGATTGTACCAATGAAGCTTGCCAATGGGCCCAATTTCATTATAGTGGGACAAAACACTGAAGGAGGCCTGGATGGTCAGATCGGTCTTCCATTGGGATAGCTGTTTTGTAAAGCTTTGATTTGAAGACTGGATGATCGGTTTGGATTTTGCTTAGAAATCCAAGCTCCTATGAATACAAAATTGTGCCTGTATCCATAATATCTATTTCTTTGTGTAATTCTCTCATGGGGGGGGGGGCGGGAGAGAAGAAGGCTAGAATAGATCATTAAATTATTTTTGGGGTGACAGCCTTTTCTGCCCTTGTGTTTTATATTTTTACTGCCTACACATCAGTCTGGGGAGTTATCTGCCACAGCTTGCCAATTTACTAGTCACCTTAGTTATTTAAGTTATACGCAGAATTAAGAAATAGCTGACTAGTAGGAACAGAAATTGGAATTAAAACTGCTGGAAGAAACACCAACAATCTCAAAGGTGCTGATGATACTACTCTGACAGCTGGAAATGGGAAAGACTTAAGGAAAGTTATGGAAAATATGGAAAAGTAAGAAAAAACCCAATATTAAAAAAAACGACACCACCACATCCTAAACCTATGCCAATAGGCAGTGTGAACCTAATGCAAATAAGTCGAGAAGAAGTAGTAAACAAATGTTACCTTCCTATATTTAAATGTTCTCAGGGAAGGTGATTGCAGTCAAGAAATAAAGGAACAGCTACTTGGGAGAAAGACTATGACAGATTGAGGCAAAACTGTCAGGATTCTATCAGTTGTAAACATGTAGCTAACAAAATTGAATTCTCAGGGAAAAATTGAAGTATGCCTTAGAATTGGGATGATGGAGAAAAAGTGTTTATAGTAACTTGCAAGTTACTATACTATACTATACCATTCCTTCACTGCTGATATTTCGTTTTTTTAAAAAAACCATGGCTGTTCCAAAGAACTCATTACCTCATCACATATGACCAACCCAACACTCCCTTTCTTGAGAGCTTCTGCGTGGAGACGGAAAGTTTCATAGGAAATTATTAGGATGGGAGATGGGATTCTACGGCCTCGCTGATTCATGAATCCAACTATCAGGAAAAAAATAAAAATGGCAAAGGAATAAAGATAAAAAATGTATTTAAAGGCAGGGATAATTTAATAAATACAAAGGGAAGTAACTGAAAGTAACTTGCATCCAGGCATTAGAATTTCTTAAAATGAGTAATTTATCCCCCAAAGGTAACAGGCTTTTACACTTTCCATCCCTGCTCTCCGATAAATCTGCTTTCTGATATTCCCCGACTTCTGCATTGCTTTGGATCTGAAAAATACTGTGTAGCATTCAATTATTCAAAGTAACTTAACAGTCTATTGCTAAGTCAGGACAGAGCTCTGGCCTATCAACCTATCCTTAATTTACCACGTACTATTACATCTCTGACTCTTCATACTTTGGTTTAAAATCAGATTTTGCCGTTCTCAGAATAAACCCATGAATATCAACATACTTAAGTCTCATTTATTTCAATGGGATTTCTTTAAGCAATTTGAAGAGTGCACCAGCTAATATACTTTTTCTAGTCTATGCTTTTTCCTAATTCATAACTAAAAAAGTTGCTAATTAAGACCATTTAATTAGACCAAGTTGCTAATTAGACAATTTGAAGAGTGCACCAGCTAATATACTTTTTCTATAGTCTGCTTTTTCCTAATTCATAACTACAAAAGTTGCTAATTAGACCATTTAACTTAATCACAGCAATCATCCTCAGCACAGTCTGCTAAAAAAAATCCCTATCATTATATGGTTTAGTCCAGGGGTGGGTTCTAACTTACTTTGCTGCCGGTTCGCTTCCTCCCGCGCTGCGCATGTGCAGTGCAAAAAAATAAAAAAAAAATCCAAAAAAAAGAGCCGAAAGCAAGATGGCGACGCATGCGCAGTGCCGGAAACTTGGCTTCTGCGCATGCGCAGAAGGAAAAAAAACAGGGAAAAAATCCCCCCCAAAAATAATCCCCCCCCAAAAAAATCCAAAAAAAAGATGGTGGCGCACACGGACCGGCACCGACTGAACCGGATCAGTGATGTCATCATGATGTCACCAGCGGGTCACTACCAGTTCGGGTGAACCGGTCCGAACCGGGAGGAACCCACCTCTGGTTTAGTCTAAAACTTATTGGCAGTTTAGTTAAAGCACTCCCCTTGCTTTGCAACAGCTACATATTGCGTAGCATTTATACCTAGCTTATTATCTATGTCCTCTTTAGAGCCTCCATCAATAGCCAGTGGCTGGATTCTTCCTCCAAGCCATTTGCCCACTTCATTGTACCAGTTTTTCACCAGGCTGGAAGGCGCAACCACGATTGCCTTGTCAATTTCAGGCTTGCAGTCAGGACTTTGGCGCAAAAGTGTCCAAATCAAAGTGATACATTGCAAGGTCTTTCCTAGACCCATCTCATCTGCCATGATGCAGCCATGACTTCCAGGGATCCGACGGCTCGTAACACATTCCCATAGGAACTTCACTCCCTGTATGAAAGTGCTTGAGTTCAATTTAAATAGGTATACAGAATATTTAAAATTATCTAACTGAATTGTAGAGCCCACTATCTAACCATTTATTGGAGCAATGAATAATTCCACACGGTGGAAATCACATACTTAACCAGGAGTTTATCATTAGTGGAATTCAAATTACAGTATTCAAAAGATCTCAAACTTTCAAGAAGCAGCACCTGTGTAAACAGTGGCCAATTATGTCTATAATGTATGGACTACAACATCAGTGAATTGTTTTACTTTATTCCAAGCAGAAATAAATCAAGATGGCAAACTAAAGAAAAACAATCATAGTAAAATTGCTAGCTACACATCATCTTGCAATAATTTGCAGAAGAACTGCCATGCCATTATTTTCTGCAGGTCAGACTAGTACAGATAAGACCTAAACTTATGACCACATCATCAAGACTGGAACTTCCATTGCTAACCAAGGCAATCGTTAAGTGAGCTGTACCCAATTTTATGACCTTTTTTTTGCAATAGTCGTTAAGTTAAAATAAGACATAATAATATAAGCAGAGTACTGCTGATGTACTTCTTAAAATTGGGAAATAAATGTGTCTCTATTTATATTTGTATATCAGTATACATTGTATCATAGTTAAATAAAAAATTTAAAAGTAAAAAATGAAAAGATTTTGAATTTTTTTTTTTGATAGATATTGTCATGCTTCTCAGAGTAAGGGCTTCCCCAGGACAAGCAGAGCAGTTGGAACTTATTTATGTAGCATGAGGCCAGGTATTCCTCAGCTTTGTGGTTTTACAGGAATTACAGGGTCTTTAACGGCTGATTATACTACGTACTGCTTTAGTTAGCTTCCCACTGTACTCACCTCTCTCTGATGAGGTCGTAAAACACGGCTAAGACAAGGATCTACCACAACATGAACAGGTGTTTTATCCCTTCAAGAAGCAAACAGAGCACAGATCTAAGGAAATATAAACCTTAAAAGAGATATTCTGGGAAATATCCTCAGGGGATGTGGGGATGACTGCTGCCAATGTTTAAGACTTGTATAACACAGTTTTATTCTGCTCTCCAGAATTCACTGGGAGCAATCCAGTTCAAAGCTAATAGAAAACTTAAAGAAGCTTAGCATATATCCAGCAGCTGTTTTAAACCATTTCATTACCAAAGTACACATAATTCAGAAATCAAAGACCGAACATCTTGTGCATCACAATTGGTAAATAATGATTACTAACAAAGTATTTGATCAATTTCATTTGCAGGTTTACAGCATATATTGGTGCTTTTCTGAATCCATCATCTAATCTTGAATTTGTCTTATTTATTTGTTAACATTTATTTGGTGGTTATATCTCACCATGGGTCTATTCTAAGCAGCTTACAAAAATAAAAACAGAGAAATGAAAAGAAGTGTAAACATGACAGTAATAAAGTAACGGAACAATAGAATAAACAATGAAAAGGAAAACAATAATACAACCATATGAAAATAAAAGATGGGGGGAGGTGGAGTTTACTATAAATCTAGTAGTCACTTCCAGTGGTACTCCTACATTGGGTCCCCAGGCCAACTGGTCAAGTCAAGTCTCCGGGCTGTTATGGAAGGATAGGAGGGTGGAGAGAGATCTCACTTTGGAGGGTAGGATATTCCAAAGGGCAGGCACTATAGCAGAGGAGGGTCTTCTTTGGGATCCCAACAGTCAGAGTTCTTTGATGGGGTCCGCAGAAGGCTGTCTCTGCCAGCACGAATTGGGTGGACTTCTCCTAGCAAGACGAGTTGGTTCATAAGGTAGCCCTGACCTATGCCATGAAGGGCTTTAAAGGTCATAACCAACACCTTCAACTGCACCTGGAAGAATACTGGTAGCCTGCAGCTCACAGAACAGAGGTGTAATATGGGGCATTCTAGGAGCCCCAAAGACTGCTCTTGTTGCTGTACTTTGAACCAGCTGAAGCTTCTGAATGGATTTCAGGTGTAGCCCCATGTACAGCATATTGCAGTAATCCAGACAACAGATGACCAGGGCTTCAGCGCAGGGAGTCAAGATCCAGGAAGGGTCACAGCTGGTGCACAAACCAAAGCTGTACAAAGGCTCTCCTAGTCATGCCCGCAACCTGCTCTTTGAGTAGGAGTCATGAACCCAGTCTTAAGTTGCGAACTGGATCTGAACTGAGTAGTGCAACTCCATTTTACAAGAAATGAGTAAGCCTAGTACTTACGTTATACATGACTATTTATACTAAGCTTTCACATCAGTTCAAGGTTTAAATTTAAATCAAATCCTAAATGAAAACCAACTTAAAGTGACTGAAAAGTACTATCTTTGGAATAAGTTAAGCGTGAAAACTTACTTGTCTACTTTCAGTTGATCATGAGCACTCAAAGGTGGCGGTTCATATAGAACCAGAGCCCCCTCTTCAAAAGGGTCATGGAGAGCATGCCTAACTCCTGCACGTTTGATGCCCAATGCTCTCAATCCCAGGGGGCCTGAAAGATCATTCAAAGAAAGCAGTTAATCTAACCATTTCATTTTCAATATATGGAATCAAAACTGAGATTTCAACAACAATATATTGACTTCACTTTCAACGAAACTGAGCTCTACATGAGAAATATGTCATCATGCCTGCTTTCTGGAACAAGGTCGTCCCTGAAATCTAAGTGGCTCCCAACTTGATGGTGTTCTGGAATACCTAAAATACCCAATTGTTTCTCCAGGCCTTAGGCTGGGATGGCTGGGGGGCATTGTTGGATGTTGTTGGCATGTGTTTTATATGTATTCTGGTACTTTGGGGTCAGATTGTCTATCTAGTCAAGTGGCGTTCATTGCATTTAATCTTCTTTTTATACAGACAGAGTTGGTGTGAAGTCAGATGACACTAAAACTGAAAAAGACTAAGTGAAATAAGTGAACTGCATTTTATAAACAGGCTACTATATCATTTTCATTAGGCTACTGACATTTTCATGTGGCCATGTAAGTAGAGAGCAGCAGTCATGAAAATTCAAAAATTCCATTCTTCATCTCATGGATGTCTACCTACAACCACTTCAATTGAAAGAGGGGACTAGCATTAATTAACTATTTTCTTTAACCTACCAAAGTCTCTTTCACTAGCATGGATAAATATTTATCACTGATGAAGATCCAAGGGGGTAGGGGAGTGACCTTAGTTACAAGGCCAATGCTTGAATTACTTGTGAATTTTAGGCTGATTTCTCAAATAGTTCTGTTTATATAAATGAAACAATAAGTGACAGGTTATGCTAGGAATCCCTTTTGTTTTGCTAATGTTATAGACCATTATGTGAATTAATGATTTAAAACTCAAAAAAGGAATATTGTAATGAACCAGAAAAACTCTAAGACACTAACAGCTTTGCAAAGAAACTTGGGAACCAATTCAAAACCCAGAGTTTAAACACCAATAAAAATAAGTATAATTATATCTTAGAAAGTTTCTAGGAGAGAGTTGTAAAAAATTAATATCAAAGCATAACAAAATACAGAGCATCAAGATGGGAAAATTCTAAATAGGACTTTGCTTACACAATCTGTCTCAGAAAATAAATATGACATGAAAACTGATTAATTTATAATTTGGTTATGTTTGAAGTTAAACAAGTTCATGTTTTGTTTATTAGATTTTTATCCTGCCTTTATTACTTTATAAGTACCTCAAAGTAATGAACGTACATAATTCTCTTTCTTCCTTTGTCTTTTCCCCACATCAACCACCCTGTGAGGTGAGTGGAGCTCAGAGAGAATGACCTGCCCAAAGCCACCCAGGCGGGTTTCATGCTTAAAGTGGGCGAAGCTAGAACTCAGAGTTTCCTGGTTTCCAGCCTGGTGCCCTAATTTTGGAGGGGGGGGACAACTTGACATCAATCATTTTTTTTCTTTCATTATTCCTATGTATGAGGTGTATTAATAATCTACCAGTAACACTAATGCTTTGTGACAATAGCTTTCAGTTTTTTTCTTTTGTGTTACAAACACAACAAAATACACATTTTTGTTCAGAGCAAGATTTATAAATGAATTACTATGTATTTAAGATCCCAGGGGAGTATGGCAATTTAGTTCAAGTGAAACAGAAATTTGTCCACGTAAGTGATTTTTGTAGACTTTTTTTTTAAAAAAAATATTTAAAGAGATTAGACAAGTAAGATTTGATGCTTAAAAAAAGAAAAACATTACCTGTATAATTTGGAATAGGAACCTTGAAAGGTTTTGATAAAATGCTGCGGATAAAGGCTTCCTAGAATTTAAAGTGATAGTCATTAAAATATCATTTAAGCTCATCAATAAGTAATCTTAGAGCACATTGCACTGACACCACTAGATTTATGTTGAGATAAATACATTTAAGATTGAAGAGACATGTGTTATTATTAAGTTTGAAGTTTGAACTTATCTGCTATATGTGATTTATGTCTCATTCCAAGATTTAAAAAGTCCAAATCTTTTTTCATTAATATATAAAATATTCTAAGGTACAAAATTAAAGAGCAACTTAGATCTGCCATCATACAAGAGATATGTGAATTCACCCTATGATGCAGTCTCTCTTTTACCAGAGTCATCAATAAAAGAGATATGATCCAATAAGAGTAAAAGAATTGTGCCAAATCTTAAGAAAGCATAAATGTCACTTACATGTTTACTACCATCAAGGCAGTGAATTCGATTAGTTAACTGAGTCAAAGGTTTTCGGAAAGGAGATAAATAACATTCCTGGATATCAGTCTTGGTGTTACGTTTCTGCCTCTTTGGAGTCTAGAATAGATCAGACAAATTGCATCAAGATTTGACTGCCTACAATGAAGTATAACGCTTGAGAATCTACCTATGAACTCTTGTTTTTTAGCAATAAATAAAGCATGCCAATTAACTACTACAATACCAAATGATTATTATCACTACTACTACTTATTGGAACTTCATAAGCAATGTAAAGAAAGCCATAAAGATCTAGTTGTAAAACTTCTTTGTTCACAGACCAGCCCATATCAGAATTTATATCTGATTGCTCCATAGTCAGATCTGTGTAAATCTGACATATCACTCATCCATACAGTAGATCTAATTTCACAGGGACAACTATTAATATCTAGAGAGTTCAATAAAAGGAAAGGATAAGACAACTGATTAAAGAGTCAAATCTAGTCAGTGCCTCCCTGGAAACTTCACATTGGCCTCTTTGAATGTGTTGACAGAAGAGAAACAGCATTTAAATGAATTAAGAAAGGATACTTACTGCTTCAGGATACCAGTCCTCATCCTCTCCAGAGCCATCACCTCCAGGTTTTCTCTTGGCCAGCTGACTGGGAGCTAAACTTCTCCTCTATATCAGAAACAATTAAAGCTATTTATTCTGTAGAATACATTGACCATAATTCAGAACATTTGAATACATATATGAAGTAGTTGGGCTATACCTCAGAATTAGAGCACATTTATCATCATCATCATCATCATCTAACAATACCAGTCTAACAATGGGCAGCAGGTGGCAGCCATAGCCTATAGGGGTTCTGCGCATTGTGCATCAATTGCATCTGTTTCTGAATTAGAAGCCTAGCTCACAATCACTTATGTCTTAGACACTTCTGGTTTGACTTTTGCACTGCACTGTACATGGGATCGCCTTTGAACACTACCCAGAAACTTCAACTGTCCAAAGCATAACAACAAATAATTATGGGCACACCTCGCTATGCCCATCTATCATAACTGTTTTGTGAGCTGTATAGGCTCCCAATAGGCTCCTGGATGCAATTCAAGGTGCTGCTAATCACCTGTAAAGCCCTACATGGCAGAGGAACAGGTTACTTGTGGGACTGTCTCTCCCAGTCATCTCTGCCACCCAGGAAGTGGCACAGAGTGGGTAAGCACCAGCTTTTCCTCTTTCAATGCCACCTAATGGGACCCAAGGAGGCATGCCTTCTCAGGAGTTGCATGTGTCCTTTGGAGCAAACTCCCCCTCCAGTTCAGATGCCAACACCCTTCCACAGAGCCCTAAAGTCGTGGTTCTTCTCCTATGCACCAGGTGTAGATGATAGAGGATCTGTAATGTACCTACATGTGATTTCTTTATGTTTTTGCTTTTGGGGGGGGGATGGTAGTGGTTCATTACGGTATTAATTATTTTTTATCTTTTGTACACTGCCCAAAGTCACAAATTCTGAGCGGGACGGCTTTAAAAAGTTTTAATAAATAAAATAAAGAATAGAAAATCTTGGGAGCTCCTTTCCCTGGGAAGCCCCGCTTACCATGTTCTCCCTGCAGAGCTATGTCCCATCTGAGCAGAGCTTTAGGGACAGGGAAAGAAGACGCGTTGCACCGGCGGCATTAAGAGTCGCAGGCAAGGAAATTCGTGCAGGGAAGGCGAGAAGGGAAACGACCCACCGTCGCCCCGGAACAGAGAGAAACGCTCCAGAGGAATCACGGAGCTTTTCCGAACAGCTCTGGAAGGAGCAGGAATTGCTGGCAGCAGCTCCTTAAGCTACAATGGAGAGGTAGACATGTCCGACCGCGGCAATTAAAAGCGGAGCGTCTGGCTACAGCTTTCCGGCAAAGAGGAATCGGACGGTAGAGCACGAAGACGATCCCGCAAAGTCTCCCAGCAACCAGGCTCGAGAAGCGAGACAGCTACCCGAACGCGCCGGCTCCTTTTTTTTTTTTCCTGGTTGGATTTGCCGCGCAAAGGGGTCCGGGCCTTTGCCCCGCCCCCTCAGCTGAACCTAGGCACGGCCGATCGCACGCCGATCAGACAGCTTGCATCGATTAGCTCTAGGTTCCTTCCAAGCGGAGAGGATGGGCTCTGTCAAACTGGTCCCGAGCTTAGAAAGGGAAGGAAGGTAATCGAGCAAGCCAGCAACATCAGAGCCAGCGTGAAGGGCGTGGCTTCCGGACTACAGTTTAGATCAGTGTTTTGCAAACTTGGTAACTTTGTGGATGCCATATGGTAAATAAACATAAAGTAAATAAACCCCAGAATTCCAGCTGGGGAATACTGAGAATTGAACATGTTAAAGTTGCCAAGTTAGTAAACATTGGTTTAAAGATTATTCGGGATTGAAAGGCTCCCCCCCTTCCAGGTTTATTGGGTTTTTATTTTTAAACATATATCAACGTCAATACATGAACAGTGTGGCCTCTGGGTATGGTTCTTGTTAATACAAATAACAGTCAATTGTTACTTTAAGCAAACTTATATAATCTAATATTAATGTGCTTGATTATTTTAAAGTAGTTATTCAATATTTCAATGTTCCATTCTAATTATCTTCTTGAACATACATAGTAATATCATCTTTCAACCTCTCATCTTTCCATCTAATTATTACTTATTTTCAATTTATATAGAAATTATAACTACTAATATTCACCCTAATTCTTATTTCTACCTCTATTCTGGCTTCTAGTCAGGTCACTCTTACCAATCCTAATGTTAAGACACATGTTTATGTTAATACATAGTCCTTTATATAAAGGTGTAAATTCTTATTTCTACCTCTATTTCTAGTTTTTAATCAGGCCATCATTATATTAGAAAAAAGAAGAAAGAAAAAAAGGGAGAAATAACTCTACTCTATACATAATCACATTATATTAGAAAAAAGAAGAAAGAAAGAAAAATAGCTCTTATTCTATCCATCATCCCTTGTCCGTTTTAATACTTCAATTCTTATTCGTTTTTTTTGGCTTTCCTCCCATACTCCTCTCTTGGATCTTTGTCTCTGTCAACATCTGTATCTTCATTATTCCATCTAAATATTTCTCCCATCTCTCTCCTCCTAAGCTGCCAAATCTCCAGAGTATCCACCCATACTCCTATCTCCTTTTCAAAAACATCTTCCAGATTATCCAATTCTGATTCCATTTTTATATCTCTCAAAAAGTTTTTCTCATCCTCTTGTTTTATTTGGTGATTTGTCTGTTCTATCTTTTCCTCCATTCTTTCCGCCGCCTCCTCTCTTTCCTGGATTCTTTGATCTTCATTTATTGCCAGTTGTATCATATTTTCTACTTTGTCACTTATGCCTTGGATTAAGTCTTTTATTTCTCTTTGGTTCTTTGGCATGGTATCCCAGATACCCTTGAGATATTCAGTACATGAGTGGGAAACTCAAAAGCAAAATGTAAAAAACTGTAATAGAAAAAAGAGTGGTGCTAATTTGCAGTCTGTTTTCCTTTTAGCGGTGAGCTGACAGGATCCTAAAAGAAGGAAACCCTCAAGCTCTCAACACATTGAAAATGCTTCACTAGTGAAATCCATGTTTTATAGACTATCTTCTCCTAAATGTGCAATATCAGTGATCTCCCAAAAGGAACAATTGTACTTTATTTTTTAAAAAATGCTAACAAGCTATAAGGCATCAAAAAGCATAATGTAATACAATAATGAAATAATCTAGGTTCTGTTTATAGTAATAGCACTTAGACTTATATACCACTTCATAGTGTTTTTACAGCCCTCTCTAAGCAGTTTACAGAGTCGGCATATTGCCCCCAACAATCTGGGTCCTCATTTTACCCACCTCAGAAGGATGGAAGGCTGAGTCAACCTTGAGCTGGTAAGATTTGAACTGCCGAACTGCAGCTAGCAGTCAGCTGAAGTAGCCTGCAGTACTGCACTCTAACCACTGTGCCACCTTGGCTCTTTTAGACTTATTGTAGCAGTTTTATTACTAGCTTTTTGTGGTTGGCTTCCTTTGGATACTATTATAATTTTCCATAACCAAATGTTAGCTATTAGGTGTTTGAAGGGGGAAAATGTGGTAAAATAATATAAATACAAATACTTTGGGAAACAATTTACACCAAATAATAAAGATATGACTAAGCTGGGAGAAATCAGTATGGCTTCTACAAAATAAAGTATTTTCAGTAATTGCCTCCTCTCCCCCACCCTTCAAGTCAGTGTTGACTCCTGGCAACTGCTTGCAGTTTTCTTGGCAAGATTTCAGAAACAGTTTGCCATTGCCTGCTTCTAGGGCTGAGAGAAAGTGACTGACCCTTAGGCACTAGCTGGCTTTGTGCCTAAGGTGGGACTAGAACTCCTTGTTTCTAGCCTGGTGCCTTAACCACTACAGTACATCAAATGGCTCTTTACATAGTCCCCCCAAAGAGCTAAAAAGCTTCTGATCAAAGCCTGATTTCTGTATTGAACACAGCACATGGAGGATAACAGGAGTGTAAATCAGTATTTCAACAATATTCATCTAAGCATTGGTTATAGTCTTCCTACAAATCTTTTCTCTCAACCTGAGAAGACTGGTTGCCCTCCAGATACTAATACACCAGACACTGAAAAGGATTAATACCTTATTTTTCATTTAGATAGTCCTGCCTTGTAATGAATGTGGAAAAATCCGCTTCAAGAGGATAAAGGGTTAAAGGAAAATCGTCTGATATCTCTATGCAGGTAATAGGTGGAGGAAGAAAGGAAACAAAACACAAAGGAGCTAATCAGAAGGGTGGGTTTCTTTTCTTAGGTGGATATTTATAAGAGGAGGGGACTCCATCTTGTCTTTCTCTTTTGGGGTGTGTTTTTCTCCTCAGAGGCTGACTGAAAATCAGGTAAGGGCAAAGCAAGCAGCAACTGGCCTGAAATCTAATAAATTGGAACAAAATATTAGAATTGACGAAGCTATACCACACTATATAATACACGATAACTTCTATTCAATTTACTGGATTGAGATCAGAGCTACAGTATGTGAATTTGTTCTGGTTTGTGTGGAGAGAGCAACTGACGGGGATTAGACTTTTCAGAAAACCATTGTTTATTTGTTCTCTCCTTTTTTTCTTCCTGACTTTCTTTTATATTTCTAACTTTACTATATCTCATAAAGTTTTAGAATTCTTAATCAGTGATGCTCATTGCAGGAAGAGGGAACTATTGTCTCCTTTGTCAGCCAACCCATCTTACATTTTTCTTATTACCCTCAGACTGTGATCCAAATGGTTTTCAGTCCTCATTCCTTAACACTTTTTCCAGAATTTGTTTTTGAAATTCCTGTCCATAAAAATAAAGTAATAAAATACAATAGATGCACACATATATTTATTTTACAAGTTCATTATGCATTTTTAGATTCCTAGTTGCAGATTTTATTCTAGTATCGAGTTCTGAGTACCATTGCTCAAAAAAATGATAAATGACTCCTTCAAAGTCAAAAGCATATTTTGTTCTCTTTCCAGCATGTTTGCAAAATCTATTTAATTAAACTAAGTCCAGACTTAAAACATGACTGAGCATTGCATTTCACACACACCTGAATTCTAATATTGACAGCCACTCGGGAATGCTTCATTAATTCTGTGTAATTATATCTGACAATGTCCATTGGAGTCTCTGTTTACACAGCTGCCATTTTGAGGAAGAATTACATTTTTTATTTTATTTAATGTTAGGCTGATGTTTTTTTGTGCCTTACTGGCAACTCTTTACACTGCTAGGCAGAATAATAATGCACATATCTGCAAGTAATAAAGCAGGCTATTTATCAACTGATCTGGAGACAGTGGGCTGGATCCAGACTGACTGCTTCATCAGTGGAAGAAATAATTACATTTGCAGGAACAATCTACACTCCAGAATAGGGTGTTCTGGAAGGGAGTTGTTTTCACTGATTTCCCCTTACAGTTCTCCATATTGCCTCTATAACACTGGGGAATTCCTAAATGTTCTAGAATAGATTTTGGGAAGCTACTGGAATAAATCAAATATCAGCCCTTTCTACAATTAATCAAATCTTTATTATGGTCATGGACCAGCATAAGGAGGATGGGATACAGTCAATTAAAAAACATAAAAGGTACATCAAAATCTAAAATAATTTTTAAAAGCTAAAATATATATTCTATTATTTTATAATAAAATATAAAAACAAGAGTCTGAAAAGAATCTAAAAGGAAGGTAGAAGCATTAGATGGATGCAGGGGAGCGTAAAGGTTAGTATATCTTCCAAATTACAAAGCACTCTACTATGATGAATTAGATGCTCATTTAGGTCTAGTTTATGGCACAGATCATCATCTGATGGATTTTAAGCACTGCTGCGCAGAACCTAGCAACATTATATAATTCTATACCTTCCTGCTGCTTTCAGATATCTTTCACTACAACTGCAGTTGCTAAGTGTGCCAGTGTGATCTAACTATTGAAATTTGCTTTGTAAATATCAAGACCCATTCCCAAGGTTCAAAACAGCTAAGAAAGAGAAAGTCATACTTTAGTTCACGAGGAGGATTTATTAGTTCAAAGAAAGGAGGCTGTATAGCAACCCTTTGTAAGGCAGATAGACAAGCAAATCTAATGGATGAATAATAATAATAGCCAGAAGCAACCCAAAAAACCCCCAGAAAAATTTATCTGCTAGTAGAACTCAAAACAGTTTTTAAGCCCTTTAAGATGAAACATGCTCTGAGTGTTCAGATACAGAGATTTTGTAGAACAGGAGACAGAATAGTGGCTCCCTAATGGGCAGGGGAAAAAATCCATCTATGCTCTATGAGAAGTCAAAAAGAAAAATAGTAATGGATGACTCACTACTATGAGGACTTAAACATACACTGACTGTACTCAGTTGCTTCTGAACTGTACATTCTGCCAAGAGCAGAGCTCAAGGGCATGGCAGAAGAACTTCCCAGAGTTATCAAAGTCCATTGACAATTATCCATTCCCTCTGAGATATATGAAACCACTATAGCTGTCTCACTACATATTTTGAAAATCACAGGATGTCAAAACATTGGGATTTGGGTTCTATTTTCATCCAACCTTCCCATCCCCGAAAGACAATTGAAATGAGGAACAACAATATAACAAGACTCACTACATAAATAACGTTGATGGAAGAAATTTGGTTTCTGGGTTCATGATCTACAGTATGTATTAAGATGATGAACTGCTGCCACAAGATGGGTTACATACCACAACGACTGGTAAAATGTGTTTGGTCAATCCTTGGTTGAAGGAAGTCATTTGTTCAAAAGAAAGAGTAGTTTATAAGGGAAAGTTTCATTGTTGTGTGGAAAATGCTCATTCTGCTTAGAAAAGTAATTGAATAAACTTGGCATTGGTGCAGAGAGCATCTAAGTTAAAATAAATGGAGGACTAAATAAAAGCAATTATGTTGTTGGTCCTATCACTGTCTTCTCAACCAAAGAGACAATATGGATGGAATTCTCCAAAAACAAACTGCAGAACTTTCAAAGAAGGGCAAAGCTGAAGTGATGAGAAATTTTAATTACTCCAATATATACTGGGAGAGAAACTCTGCCAATCATATTACTTCCAGGAAATCCCTGATTCTTTTAAAGTTTTGTGTTGAAGTCTTTGTTTCAGAGAGTGGAAGAAGACATAAGGGGATTCCGCCAGGGGTGGGTTCCTCCCGGTTTGGACCGGTTCGCTCGAACCGGTAGCGACCCACTGGTGATGTCACGATGACATCACCGAACCGGATCGGTTGGTGCCGGTCCGTGGGTGCCGCCATCTTTTTTTCAAATTTTTTTCCAATTTTTTTAATTTTATTTTTCTTCTGCGCATGCGCAGAAGCCGAGTTTCCGGCACTGCACATGCGTCGCCATTTTGTTTTCGGTGTGTGTTTTTTTAAAAAAAAAATTTCGGGGGGGGGTTTGCACTGCGCATGCACGCACGTGCCCACGAGGCGCAGCCACGTGGCGCAGGAGAAAGAGAACCGGCAGCGAGGTAAGTTGGAATCCACCCCTGGTCTGAGAGTGGCTGCACTGCCGGACAGCGCCTCCCAAAGAGCGCCTCTGCTGATGGGAGGTGGGCCGGTGATGCCCGGGGAGGGCAAGTTTAGCGCGCTTCCAGCCGCGCCCTACAGTGCCTCCACCGGCCTATAAGACACTTTGGGAGGCGCTGGCTGAAGAGAGGGCCCGGCAACCTTTGTAGCCACGCAGCTGCAAAGTTTGCCGGGCCGGCTTCCCTCTCCCTGCCGGCCAGCACCTCCCGATAAAAGTTGCAGGCATGGCGGGGAAGGTGGGGGGCAGCTCAGCAAGCTTTGCAGCCATGTGTCTACAAAGGTTGCCGGGCCGGCTCCCCCTCTCCCTGCTGGCCAGTGCCTCCTGAAGCATCTTCTGAGCCGGCGGAGGCACCGCAGGGCGCGGCTGGGAGCGCGCTAACCTTGCCTTCCCCGGGCATCGCCCGCCCGCCTCCCATCATCAGAAGCGCTCTCCGGGAAGGACGGGAGAGGCCGGCTGCCAGTCCACGGCCCCCTGGCAGAGCAGCTCCGCATGGCCCAAGTGCCGGACTCCGCCGTTGCCACCGCCCCTGCCTGGCTCGCCCCCAGCTGGCTCCTGAGCTAGGAGGCAGCGGCCGGTTCCCCCTGCCCTCCGGATCGCCAGCATGAGCGTGGCTCTCCAAGAGTTCAGCAACAACGTGAGTAGCAACGGCAGCCACGCACCCACCCACTTTATGGCCTCTTTATTCCCCCTCGCTCCCAAGGAAAGCCCTCTGGAATGGCAGCGGCAGCACACGTGGCTGCAAGAGGAAGAGAGGCCGGGTGAGACCCAGACACTTTCCGGCTCCCCTAGTCACACAAGCATCAACCCCTCACTCTCCCCTCTTTGCTAGCAGCCGCCCTGTTTTTCACACGGAATCACCCAGGAGGGAGAGGGAGAAGGGGACAAAAGCATCAACCCCTCACTCTCTTGTCTCTGCTAGCGGCTACCCCCTTCTCCCTCTCCCTCCTCCCTCCTGGGCGATCCTGTGTGAAAAACAGGGCGGCTGCTAGCAAAGAGGGGAGAGTGAGGGGTTGATGCTTGAGTGAGGGAATAAAGAGGCCAGCCGGCAGGCCGAAGGTTCACTCGCTTGTTTTGCTCTCCTATCTCCACTCTTGCAAGTTTTGCTGCCTTTTCTCTTCCCGTGCGGCGCTCCCGATCTTTGAAACTGTGGCCAGGTCGGGGGCGGGGAGGGAAGGGAGCGCGCGGGAGACAGCAGCATCAGAACCCTCCCTGGCTCTTCCCCGAAGTGCCTTGCAACAGCCGAATCCCCTGGCCCTGCATTAAAGGTGGTTTTCCTCCTCCCTGCTCAAGAAAAGGGTTTTGGCGCAGCATTCTGAATAAAGCAGCATTGTAGATTGTAAGTTTTCTTAATTGGAAAATGCGAGCACATCTTCCGTGCTCCCCTATCCCTCTTCCTAGGTTTCAGATTCAGGCTATGGGATCAAGAGCGGGGC
>QLTV01002530.1:2318508-2328603 GCA_003457575.1 Thermophis baileyi
AAAACGCCCCGCCTACTTGCGTGATTACGTATGCTGGACAGCTCCATCCAGGAGGGGAGGGGTGTTATGTTCTAACTGTTTAAACTGTGTTACATGGTTCCAACCAGGTCCAGCGTTTGAGCGGGAAAAAGCTCAAACGCTATTGGCTGGTCTGTCTGACAGCTCCCTATAAAAGGGCAAGCTGTCAGACTGCTCTTTGCTGGTTGCTGATACAAGAGCTGAAATAAAGAGCTGCTTTGGAAGTCTGTCTCCTGTCATCTCTACCCACTATCTAACAGGCAGGTAGCCTAGAACTGTAGAAATGGTGTCAGGATAACTAAATCTCAGAATAAACTGAAGCCAGCAAAATATGCTAAGAATAAATACAGGGGGAGGAGGTATATAGAAAATATTTTTAAAAAAATCAATATACCAGCCAGTCAACAAAAAAGGCAAAATATTAGCAGGTAACAAAGAAGATCCAGAACAGTACACATCCTGTTTTGTTTCAGTCTTTTTTTTTTTTAAGAGCATGTTCCTTCAATTAATTGTTAAGGGCAGAATAAAGGGGCAGGTTTGATGCTTGAGCTTGATGGAAATTTGATAAGTGACTCCCTCTTTCCTTGAATTTAAATCTCTAGGACCAGATTAATTGTATCCTAAGTACTGAAGGAACTTCTGTGGCTGAATGGTCAAACCCTTATATATTATTTTTGAAAATTCTAATAACCCTAGAAGACAGAAATAATATTCCGAATTATTTTTAGAATAGTGAAATTTAACAGACTAGAATGCAGTTACTCACTTAGCAAACAAAAATCACACTCAAAGGTAATAGTACTTGAAAAAACATTGGAATTTCAAGCTTCTCACCTAGGCTCAAGCTGTAAATATGTCACACTTCAAAGTAGGCCAGACTGGGAAACCAATGTCATGCAGGTCAGTGATACTTTTATTATAATTTTGCAAGTCTGAAAGCACTTCCCCGCTCCTTGCTTTATCTTCATGTGAACTAGGCAGGGGCTTGTCTGAGACATTGACTCATATTTTCTTGGCACGAACTCAGACCTCTTTTATCTGACCATTGCTCTTCCCCCTGCCCTTCAAGGCCATTCCCTCTGTCCTCTTCAAAAACCATTTATTCAGCCCCAGAAATTGCTCAGCTAGATCTGAAGCTTGATTGCAGACAAGAATTAAGACCTAAAACAAAATGTGATTTGCATACTGCAGTGTAAAAAAAAAAAAAAGATCTCTGCTCCAGAATCTAAACTCCATGCTTTTTCCTTCTAATTTTCCAAGTTAATGGATTCTTGGCTAATCTCTTGCAGCCTTTGGGAATCAGCTGAGAAATATATAAAGAAACTTCCCAAACAAAATTTTCACCCTACTCATTTATTTCCATTGTTCTCTAGATTGATATATATTTCTGGGGATTGGGGGTTTTGTGTACCTGGTTTTTTTTTTAAATCCAATTAAAAGGAGTAGCTTTGCTCTTCCTGTAAGAGAAAAGAAGAAACAGCCAAAATGGAGCAGAACTTTCCTTGTTTAAAATCCCATCTAAAACAGAATCTTTTTAGATTTTCTTTGAACTCTTTTATGCCTGAACTTTTGGAAGAGAGATTTTGCCTCTTCCACAATAGTTTATGTAACAGTTCTTTCTAAGTTGGCAGCGTTGGTTCTTGCCTGATTTATAGCCCTTGTGGTTATTGATATCTGAATATGAGTCAGCAGTGTGATGTGCCTGCAAAAAAGACAATTGCAATTTTAGACGGCATCAATACAAATATAATTTCTAATTCCAGGGAAGCAATTGTTCCATTTTATTTTATTTTGATCAGGACTTACCTTGAGTATTACGTACAGTTCTGAACACAATCCTTTAAGAAGGATTCAGAGAAATTAGAACTGGTTAAAGCCAGGGGTGGGTTCTAACTTACCTCGCTGCCGGTTCTCTTCCTCCCGTCTGCGTGGCCGTGCCTCGTGGGTGCGAAGCACACCCACATGCAAAGCACACCCACGCACAAAGCGCACCCACACGCAAAGCACGTGCGCATGCGCAATGCAAAAAAATTAAAAAAAAAATTAAAAAAACCCCACCAAAAACAAAATGGCAATGCATGCACAGTGCCGGAAACTCGGCTTCTGCGCATGCGCAGAAGGAAAATTAAAAAATTTCAAAAAAAATTCCAAAAAAGATGGCAGCGCCCACGGACCGGCACCGACCGAACCGGATTGGTGACATCATCGTGACGTCACCAGTGGGTCGCTACTGGTTCGGGCGAACCGGGAGGAACCCACCTCTGGTTAAAGCTATGCCTCATGAAAAGATATTGTAGGTGGCTTATGTTTCGCCTTGAGAAAAGAGAACTGAATGATAGCACTGTTCAAATACTTGAAAGGATGTCACATTAGAAAGTCCTCTCTTGTCCCAGACTGCAGGATGTGGAATAATGGATTTAATTTTCAGGAAAGCAGAATCAGACTGAATGTTAGAAACAGGTTCCTCACAGTAAGAGCAGTTCGACAGAAGAATCAATCACCCTGAAAATTGGTGGACTTTCTTTCAATGATCTGAAGTGGAGGGTACAGAGCCATCACTCTGGAATGCTTTGGTTTGGATTTCTGCACTGAGTAGGGGGTTGAACTTCATGGCCTACTCTAAAATTCCAACTGTAAAATTCAACATATGTTAGTGAAATATTTAAAATGCTTTATTGTATCCTAGGAGCTGTGGTGATGCAGTGGTTAGAATGCAGTATTGCAGGCTAAGTCTGCCCCTCCTGACTGACTCAGGCTTGACTCAGCCTTCCATCCTTCTCAGGTTGGTAAAATGAGGACCCAGATGGTTGGGGACAATATGCTGACTCTGTGAACCACTTAGAGAGTGCTGTAAAGCACTATGAAGAAGTATATAAGTCTAAGTGCTATTGCTACTGCTATCCTAAGATACACACATCCCCTCCTTTATTCCTCTTTTATAGGCCAGATCCTGTAACTCAAGAGTAAAATGGTTGTTTGCACACTAGTCCTGGCAACTGCCTGGATACGTCCCTGTATTTTCTTGACAAGATTTCAGAAGTGGTTTGTCATTGCCTACTTCCCAGTACTGAGAAAGAACAACAGGTACAAGGTCGCCCAGCTGGCTTTGTGCCAAAGATACAACTAGAACTCACGGTCTCCCAGTTTCTAGCCTGATGCCTACATCAGGTTCAGAAACTGGCTATCTAATTTCCTCTTATATTTTTTCAGAGAAACTCGAGGTTGAAATATATCGGTTTAGGCCTAATTTCATGTCCATCACAGCTTTGAGATTATTCTGAGAAATGATGAGCTTGATAGCCATTCAGGGTTTGAACCAGTTACTTTGCAGATGTAACAAAAACTTTGTTAACATTTTATTACTTCCATCTCTGAGATCTTCATTTCCATCTATTCTGTTCTTGCTGAAAATGTAAGTATTGGGATGTGTATGTGTGGGTGGAATGACACTATCACTTATAAAGCACAATATATTTATCTTAACCACAGAATATGAGCGAGGGATACTTTTAAAAACTCTGTCATCCACATACTTAAATCAAATATAGATGATAATGTACTGCAGTGTAGTTTTTAGATATTCTCATTTCATGAAAAAAGTATTTTGAAGCAAGCCCAGGGGTGAAATCCCACAGGTTCTGACAGGTTCTGGAGAACCGGTAGCGGAAAATTTGAGTAGTCCGGAGAACCAGTAGCGGAAATTTTGAGTAGTTCGGAGAACTGGCAAATACCACCTCTGGCTGGCCCCAGAGTGTGATGGGAATGGAGATTTTGCAATATCCTTCCCCTGGAGTGGGGTGGGAATGGAGATTTTGCAGTATCCTTCCCCTGCCGCTCCCATCAAGCCACGCCCACCAAGCCACACCACGCCCACCAAGCCACGCTCACAGAACCGGTAGTAAAAAAAAAATTGGATTTCACCACTGAGCAAGCCTGAGATATTAAATCCAATAAACTTGAAAATGTTTGTTAATATTGCTCGCCCTTCTTTTTTATCAAAATCAAACAATAAAGGCTGCATATATTTTAACAAATATATTTAGATGAGCATAGGTTTTTTTTCCAGCTGGAGGCTACTGTCATTTACTGCTGTTGTCAAACAAAACAAAACAAAAGCCCACCCAGAAGCACAGTTACAAGATCCCTGCCTGTTTCTTTAATTTCTTATATCTCCAAGCAGAAACCAAGATATTGTTCTCTGTCAGCTAAATGGATCTCAGCTCACTGATGAACAACAGGATTTTGACATTTCGTATCTTTTGCTCTTATGTAACAGAAAATCCCATTAACTCAGTATGTTCTTTCAAATAAGTTCATCATCTCATCTTCTTTCTTTAATGAGGCTGGAATAAAAGCTTCCTGACCAAGCTGGAGGATTGCTTGAGGAAGAGTAAGTTGCTTGTTCTGAATCCAAACTCAATATCCTTGACAACAATGCCTTTCTCCTGATTCACAACACACAACAGAAGGATGAAATAGGGATCCAGTGCCAAATTCCATTATCCAAGGCTGGACTTCTGTCTGGGACCTTGAAGGAGACAAAGCCTGAGACAAAGTCTCCTGTCAGTCAGTCAGGAGTGCTGATTTGCCACCACCTTATCAGGTACTTAAGAGCTGAAGGCGCAGCAACACAAGGAAACAACAACCAACAACTTAATACCCAGCCATCAGCACCCTAATTAACAACTAAAAGATATACACAACCAGGCACCATACATGTAGAACAGCCCAGTGCACATATTCTGGAGAGAGAGAAGTTCCCTGATGATGCTTTCCAGCACGAGCCCAAAAAGTTTGGAAGAATAAACCTTTGATCCCAGTGACCGACTCAGATTGGACCCTGTAACATTATCCTCGGACACATATATTTGTCTTCATTCATGAGACAAACAAGCTTTTGTTCCCCAAGGCATTTCCTTAGGGGCCAAAGGATTGCCTCTACATATGTTACTTCAAACTAAGAAGGTAAACCAGACTAAAAAACCAATGCCATATAGGTCAGAACTACTTTTATTGTCCCAAAGGTGTTTTTTTTCAAAAGGTAACTGGACTTTCTTGGTTTTTGCTTGAAGATGTTTTGCTTCTCATCCAAGAAGCTTCTTCAGTTCTGAATGAATGGTGGAGAATGGAAGCCTCTCTTATCTAACCATTGCCTTAGTAGCCGCTCTTCCTCCTGTCCTTCAAGGCCATTCCCTATAGCCTCTACAGTTACACTTGAGCGTGTGAATCAATGGACATGTGAACTGTGCTACTTACTGTCTTCATGTGAATTTAATTCTTAGTCTTGCCTCTATAATTTTCTTGACTAGTGACTGGAAGAATATTTTCTTCCTAGAAAGGCGACACATTTTCTTTTCCTTTATTGTTGGCACTCATGTCTTCTCTTTTCACAGCAGGAACCCATAATGCAAGAAGTTGGAGCACTATTTAATTCAGTCTTCCAGCATCGTGTTCTGCAGATTAGCCCTTTAAGAAAGCTGGGCACCTGCTCCACCACAGGAGCTACTTAGCTGACTCTCTAATTTCTCTTACAGTAATTTCTGAAATATAAAGAACTGAATGGAAACACACATGCACACACACACACATTTATTTATTTTCTCTTCAGTTGCTGAAAATGTAAGTATTTGAGAAGCTTCATATTTCTCTCTGTGACAGACAAAATTTTGGCAATAAACACAGAATTGGTGGATTTAGTAAACTAAAATATTCAGTAAACTTAACAGAACCATGGTACTGCAGGGCTGTAAGTTTCCTTGTAGATCCTGTGTATTGGGCTTCATACCTGCTTTTCAAGACAGCACGTAAGGAAGAAACACGTTAGACAAATATTGGGAAAACCAGTCACAAAAGATAGTCAGGTCATAGAGCTTATACCTTCCCCTAAGGAAGGCATGAATATGCCCCACTAACTTTTTAAATGCAGTGTATTCTTCTTTTGTTTCTCACCCAGTCCACTGATAAGGCAGCTGAAAGTCATTTTTTTACTGATTCATTATTAAAAGTAGAATGTTCCCTCTTCATATAACACAGTTTTTGCTATGGGTGTAAACCTCATTGCCAATGTGGTTGCTGACAGGTGGGAGTGGAATCTGCCCAGTTGCTGTTGGGAACATTAGGCTGCCAAGGACATATTCCCTCCAAATTTCTGGGCATTGCCATTTATGGTCCTTTTGACTTGAATTGCAGGAGAGATTGGGCATCTGGCTTCTTGAGAGAATGTTCGATCTGTTCTGTGAAGAAGACAATCTCCTAAGGACTTGCTGCCGGAGCGTGTTTGCAGTAGCGCCTCTTGGTTTTATTTTATTTTATCAATTTTTAGTACTCCCATTGGATCCTTTTTTATTTAACTAATATTTTTCGGAGGAGATAACAGCGTAGACCATGACACAGACAAAAGTTTTTGTTTTTGCCAGGGACTAATAAGGCATGGGGAAAAGAAAGAAACGCCATGGCACCAGCCCGGGATCTCTCCCACCAGTGAAAACTGCAAAACAACCAAAAATTGAGGAGCACTTTGCTGGCAAGAGATCTGTAAGTAAAACTAACCCCCCCCCCCTCCATTTCCAACAATCTTGAGAGGTTAGAACGGGACCTGCAAAGAGATTTGACAAAACAACAGCTACTAGACTTTCCTGATCGGGGTTGGGGGAGCAAATTGACAGCCAGCTGTTCTCACAAACAACTAGTCCAGTTAGATCCTGTATGGAGTCTGAGATAAAGGCTAAAAAGGCTAAGAACAACAAACTAATTCAGAGTACGGAGAGTTTACCATGGGAAAATATAACAGAGTTTATGGCAAAGCAATGCCTTCTCACAGCGCAAACGGTTGTTTCAATATTTGAGCAACTAATAGCCATTCAATATGATTTAGAGACATTGAGAAAAGATATAGCTGTTTTTCTTCAAGCACAATATCGGGCTCCATGCACCCCCACTAAAGTCCTTACAGCAGACATGGTTAAATCCCATACTCAGGATAAGGAAGAGGAAAAAGAGCAAAGAGCCAGGGAAACAGTTAAAAGACCTGCTAAAAAGTGGCAGCCCACTCAGAAAAACAGGCCTCCAGACAAGGCAACGAGAGGGGGATGTATTAATAGAAGTGTGACGAAGGATAATTTAAGTTAATAAAGAGAGTTGATGGTATTGTCAATTGGGTACGCTACATGTTTTTTTGCTGTTTTCTCTATCAACAAAGAGTTCCATGTGGCCATAATTCTTATATTCTTATGGAGGAACAAGTGCCATTCTGTGTACTCCATTGCATATTCTTATCACCCACAGGTTATTTCTAGGGACTGCTACTTATGAGGACACAAGTAGACTCACTGCTAGCCCTGCCATTCCCATGTGGCATCAGTCAAGGATAAATCTTGTTTGTTACCCGTTTCTCCCTCCACTTTCACCCCATTTTCTTCCTCTGAACCCACGACCCAATTTTGATCATGTGACCATGGAGATGCTGCAGTGATTGTAAGTGTGAAAAACATGGTACTTTTTTCAGTGCCATTGTAACTTCAAACAGCCACTAAATCAATGGTTGTAAGTCGAGGACTACCTGTAGTGGAAAGCATTTTAACCCAGCCATTTAACTCTGGCTATAGATCAGTACTCAAACTGGTATGTTATCGTATTTGTTAAAAGTAAATGAATCCATACAAAGCATATGAGGACTATTCCTGCCATACAAAGCATATGAGGACTGCAGTGGACATGAAACCTAGAATATTCTCATTTTTGGTGAAAAGGGCTTATGAGGTTTTTCATAGGGCAGCAACTGAAAGGGAAGAAAAAAAAGATATTTTGATCTCCCTCGAGTTTTGAAGCAAAGATGAATTTCAGGGTTTTAACAGCCACTGAAAAAGTACTGGGTAGCAGAATGTCCTCTTTTGGTCCATTTTTTCAGTCCAACAGAAAACTTAAATTCAAATTCAAATTCAAACCTTTATTGTCAGAGTACAACATGAGTACAATGAGATTGGCTGAGCCTCCCTTCGTGAACCCTCCCAACCCAATACAACTCACAGTGAAAGACACAAAATCCCTGACCCAGTGAATCCTACCAACAAACACACAATCCTACTGCTCCATGTGAGCTTATTGCACATCGCGCTGGCCCCGCAAGTCAATCATACTATGTTGTTATAAAGTTATTTTCCATTCAGAAGTCTGACAGCCCACGGATAAAAACTGTTCTTCAGCCTGTTTGTACGGCAGCCTATGCTCCTATATCTCCTTCCCGATGGCAGGAGAATAAAGAAGTGCTGACCAGGATGTGAATCGTCCCTGAGGATTTTCCTCACTCTTCTAAGGCAGCGAGCCCTAGCGATGTCATCCAGCGGTATCAGGGGACAGCCCCTGATGTTTTGTGCCGTGCTCACCACCCTCTGTAATGTCTGTCTATCCACGGCTGTCAAGCCGGCATACCACACCGTGATGCAATGAGTGAGGACACTTTCTATTGTGGACCGGTAAAAGGAAGTCATCAGTTGTTGTTCCACCTTGTTTTTTCGCAAGACCCTGAGGAAGTGGAGTCTCTGTTGGGCCTTTCTGGCCACCTGGGTTGTGTTGTTTCTCCAGGTGAGATCTTCGCTGAGGTAGACTCCCAGGAATTTAAAGGAGGAAACTCTCTCCACACAGACTCCCTCGATGTAAAGTGGGGCAGGTTCCTCTCTCTTCTTCCGGAAGTCTAAACACCATCTCCTTTT
Source organism: Thermophis baileyi (assembly GCA_003457575.1). Lineage (NCBI taxonomy): Eukaryota > Metazoa > Chordata > Lepidosauria > Squamata > Dipsadidae > Thermophis > Thermophis baileyi. The sequence goes on from QLTV01002530.1 coordinate 2,327,235, forward strand.
TCTTGCTGATGTTCAGGTGCAAGTTCTTTTTCAAGCACCATTACTTTGACAGATCAGTGCATGTCCAGTAATATTGCATGTCTACTCTATTGAAAGTAGAGACTGACTTAGTCAAGGATATTAATGGATAATGTTCTGACCTCAGTTTGTGAGTCACTGGTGTTTCTGCAATCTGAGCTCAGTGTGCCCCAATAAAGCATAATTGCTAAGGGTAAGTTATTTCCAGACTCTCAGATAAATCATAGTTATATACTCAGTTTATTTATAGATGTGCTCCAGGGGTGGGTTCTGGATCCTTTTGCTGCCGGTTCGCTCAGGGTCACACCGTGCAATCAAAAAATAGCTTCTGTGCATGCGCAGAAGCAAAAATTAGCTTGGCTAAGATGGCGGCGCCCACGGAGACACCGACGGAACCGGCTCTGCTATGTATGGAAGTTTCCACTCAGGTCCGCAGTCAACAGGGGGCGCACGCTGTCTCCTGATTGGCTGCCTGTTTGACAGCTCACTATATAAGGAGCTGTCAAACAGGTTTCGCGCGTTGCCAACAGCTGAGCGAGCACGCGTGTTAGCAGCCGCGTTCTGGCAACCTGTTAGCTGTCACTTCAATAAAGAGCTGTTAGTTCTAAATAAGCCGGGCTTGCCTCAGTCATTCACCCGCCGTTCCAAGTACGGAGCGCTGGCGATGAGGGTGAGCGATCTCCGACTGAGGCACCACGGTTAGAACTAAGTCACTAAGAGCTGAAGTCCCTCACGAAGGTGCTGAAATTACCTCAGAATGGCTTCGATGACTACGCTAGCAAGCTTCAATTGTGCCACAGAGACTTGGGAGTCCTATATCAATCGTTTCGAATGTTTCCTGGTGGCCAATGATTATACAGGACTTTCGGGCAGCAGAAAAACGGCGTGTTTCTTGAACCTATGCAGCACAGAGATGTTTAATATAGCCAGCACGCTCCTCGCCCCTCAGCCAGTTCAGGAAGTTTCCTGGGACATTTTAATGTCCAAGCTGAAAAGTCACTATGCGCCTGCCCCATCCAGAGTGGCCCGCTGTCATGCCTTCCACCGTCGCTATCAAAAGGAGACTGAATCTATCAACGACTATGTGGCCGCCCTCAGGGCAGCCGCTCTATATTGTGAATTTCGTGATCTTGATGAAGTCTTGCTAGATCAGATTGTCTCCGGTGTCAAGGATTTGAGAATACAGCGCCGCCTCCTGGCAAAAGCAGATTTGACACTCAAATCTGCTCTTGACGAGGCCAGGGCTATGGAGCTGTCCAGCCAATCCACTGAGGAAATGCGGATCAGAAATGTACCTCCAGCTGCCGGCAAGCCCTCCTCTGTTCATTATGAAGACGCTAGCCCTGACAAC
>QLTV01002530.1:2331145-2341478 GCA_003457575.1 Thermophis baileyi
CACTGGGGCGCTCTGAACGCATGCGACGGCGCCCTGCCTATTTGGCAGATTACGCATGCGCCAACTAGGTAGGAAGGAGTGCTATGTATGAAAGTTTCCACTCAGGTCCGCAGTCAACAGGGGGCGCACGCTGTCTCCTGATTGGCTGCCTGTTTGACAGCTCACTATATAAGGAGCTGTCAAACAGGTTTCGCACGTTGCCAACAGCTGGGCGAGCGCGCGTGTTAGCAGCCGCGTTCTGGCAACCTGTTAGCTGTCACTTCAATAAAGAGCTGTTAGTTCTAAATAAGCCGGGCTTGCCTCAGTCATTCACCCGCCGTTCCAAGTACGGAGCAGGCTCCATGACATCATCGCCGAGTTACTAACGGTTCTAAAGAACCGGTTAGAACCGGTAGGAACCCACCTCTGATGTGCTCTGTAAAAGGAAACTACTCTGCTTCTTCTGTTTCTTTATAGCGTCCCAGTCTCTGTACATATAAATTATAACTTTAGTTCTTCATCATTTACTGACAGTTTGATTAAGTATAGGTAGTCCTAGACTTACAACAGTTCATTTAGTGACCATTTAACGTTACAACGGCACTGAAAAAAGTTACTTATGACCATTGCAGCATTCCCATGGTCATGTGATTTACATTCAGATGCTTGATATGAACCATTCAGATGGTTCATATTTATGACCATTACTGTGTCCCAAGATCATGTGATCAACTTTTGCGACCTTCTGACAAGCAAAAGTCAATGGAGAAGCCAGATTTACTTAACAACCGTGTTACTAATTTAACAACTGCAGTGATTCACTTAACAAATGTGGCAAGAAAAGTCGTAAAATGGGGCAAAACTCACTTAACAAATTTTTCACTTAGCAACATAAATTTTGGGATGAATTGTGGTCTCAAGTCAAGGACTACATGTATGAACCAAATTACAAAATATGGTCCTGAGGCTGTCAACAAGAGAGCAGAGGGCAATAACTGCATTTGATAATTTGACAAGTCAAAGTTTACTGTACTATGCCAATATCCCAGGTTTAAGTATACTTTATTACTCTTGTATAGAAATGGTTCCTGAGGACCACAAAAAGTTATTAATCTGGGTGGTGATAATCAATGCAAAAGTGCTATGAATTACTGTGCTATAGATTCAGCTTACAAAAGGACTGTCAAGGTTTTCTACAATCATAAATAATCCTTTTAATATATCTGATATAATAGACAGGAAAGGCCATTAAAATAAAAAGAAGTCTTAATTACATAAACATCAAGTCAAGTTTGTCAGAATAAAAATATCTTGATCCCAGAAAATCAATCACAGAACTTGGTTAAATTCCACTGGGAAACCACAAAAACAGGTAACATTCCAATATTTTATCTTGCCATTACACATTTTATTGACAATAAATGAGGATCTCAAATTGAACCAGAAGAAAATTTTAAAAAATGAACAGGATTAAGATAATAGGATCCAAGAACAAACACAGAGAAACGTTTTAGCATTTTCCTTTTGCAATTTGGACATTGGACAGTCTTAATATACAGAAATGTAATTTGGAAGTGATCATAGCAGATGTAATAATGGCCAAATCTTCCTTCTACAGAAAGACATACAACTAGATTACAGCCAAAGCTGCAGAATAGCAGAATAGCACATCCATGGAATGACCAAATTACAAATAAAATAGAATAGAGCCCTCACAACAGATCAGAGCAAAACATGTCATGTTTTCATCTCGGGACCAAGAGGAGTAAACTATACTAATCCCTTTATCATGCAAAACAATTTAAATATCAAGATGATAAAAAAAATGGATATAGGGGATACTGAGTGCCTAGGACAGTAGCATCCCTTTGATTCCAATATCCCCCCCCGCCATGTGGGTGGTATGTATGGAGAGGAGGGAACCCTCTGCCTGAGGAATAGATTGGGAGGTGGTGGGGAAGGAAAGGGGTGTTCAGGGGCCGTGGCTACTATTGTAGGAAGTTAGCACCCACCCCTCTCCTAGAAAAATGAAATATCCTAGGAAAAATTAAAAAGGCAGAATCACAGATCTTGAGCAGGCTATTCTACATAACAAAGATCTCCTTCAGACAGAGCCATATTAGGAATTGCGCAAAGCCCTTTCATTACACCACATGGGGCCTGGGAAGATTACATCAGCCAAGCCTGGGACTCAGGACAGCCCACAAGAGTTGCGCCAGCATGCCCCTGGGAGGCTGACAGCCAATTGGAGTGCATTACATACACAGGAACAGGAAACTAAGAGGTGGGGCCCAACAGAGGTCATAAAACCAAGAAACTCAGCATCTTTTCCCCCTTTTCTCTTCACCCAACATCTGGAAGCATGTGATCCACCTTTTCTGTTCAGGAGCCCCTGCCATGTGCTCCTGGCCACCATTAAACCTTCTTTCCAAGCAACTTCCGTGAATCCAGTGTCTTTTTCCCCACTTGGAACTGAACCCAGAAGGATATTCCTTACAACACTATGATAGCCATGGATTCCTATCCAGATCATCAAGGGCCTGACCTACAATGGTGGTCCACACTTTGGATTTGGTTTTCCTGTTGGGGCAGTAGAAGAGAAGGAAATTTGTGTAACTTTGGGTTTCTATTGTAAGAATGGCTTGCAAATGAAAGAAAGAATATGTTAAACAGGGATTTACAAATGAAATGCCTTATTTTATAGGCAGTTAATTTTGATGAATGCTTATTAATTCAATCCATACCTGTTTGGCATTGCTCTGCCCTTTTTTAGGACCATGGTTGGTTGCAGATTGTCTCCATCCATCTCGATGTCTATATCTCACTGCAAACACATACGTACTGAAACACATTTGTGTGCGATTAGTGGGTTATCTTTCAAGTAAATACAACATTGCTTCCACAGATCCTGTCTATGATCCATGAAAATATATGCAGTTTTAAATTAGTCTTTGAAGTATCGCAAGCCTATTTGTTGCTTTTGTTGCAAATGACTAAGACATTAACTCTGCTAGGATCTTGTAAAGAGCCATCTGCTACTGGAAGAATCAGTTATTTGGCTCTTCCTATTGTCAAAAGAAGGAGGGAAAAAGAGAAAATAAGCATTAAGGACCACTAAGGAAGCAATTCTTTTCAAATTGATCTTCCAAATTTTACATAGTCCAGGACAGCTTTTGTATTCTATAAATGGTTATTATTAACCTATGGAGATGTCAGAGTATGAGGAACTTGATTGAAGATATTTTTTTCTTTTTTCACCTCCTGAGTGCTCTGCTTATTATAAGCATTCTTCATGATTAGACCAAACAACTTGTTTACTGGTTTAATCTGTGGGTAAAACTGCTGCTTCCTAGGATATCTGTAAATTGTTCATCCAGCATGATAAAAAAAACAGAAAGCCATGATTTCTCTTGGCTGATGTACCATACCATTTCCTCTGAGAACAGGGTTGAAAACGATTCACTGGAGGGAAACAATATCAGTTTCCTCTTTCAATCATTCATTTGACTACAATTGCTATTCAATATCAAGACCATTCATTTCCCTGCTCATATTTTCCCCTCTGAACTTTCAGTGACAAAGACAGAAAGTTCTACAGCACGATGAAGATCTGAACACTCAGTCAATAGTTGTTAAAAACTGCCCCGTAAGTGCTATGTTGGTTGATGTCCTGCACATTGATTTAGAAGTAAGAGCCATTGTTCAGCTTGTCGGTCTGCAGGATTCTGGCATAGCACAAGTTCCAGCATAACAAAAGCCCACATTCTGATTAAAGTATGCATCTTATAGATAATGGAAAAATGAATTCTGGGAAATATTAAACATCATCCAGTCCAGGGGTGGGTTCTAACTTACCTCGCCGCCGGTTCGCTTCCTCCCGTGCCACGTGGCTGCATGCGCATTGCACGCTGCATGGCCACGCGCGCAGCCGCGCATGTGCAGTGCCGAAAACCTGGCTTCTGCGCATGTGCAGAAGCAAAACAAGCAAAAAATAGCCAAAAACAAGATGGCGGCGCATGCACAGTGCCAAAAACTTGGCTTCTGCGCATGCGCAGAAGCAAAAACCAGCAAAAAAAATCCCCCCAAAAAAATTCCCCAAAAAAAAATTCCAAAAAAAAGATGGTGGCATCCATGGACTGGCACCGACAGAACCGGCTCCGTGACGTCACCACCGGTTTACTACCGGTTCTATAGAACTGGTGCGAACCAGGAGGAACCCACCTCTGATCCAGTCATTGCAGTTCTTGCAGCCTCAACCCATCAATCACCTGAAAGACATAACCAGAAACCCTAGAGCTGTATGCAGTGCCTTAAAATTTTGAATGTTATGCCTATATTATCCATTAGGCCAGTGTTTCTCAACCTTGCCAATTTAAAGATGTGTGGACTTCAATTCCCAGAATTCCTCAGGTAATGCACTAAAATGTATACATCCTAAAATTAAATATATTTAAGAGAGAGAGAGAGAGAGAGAGAGAGAGAGAGAGAGAGAGAGGGAGAGACCCCCCCAGATAATAGCTTTAAAACCCTAAACCTCCAGATTACTACTGCAATGATTGTGTGCAAAAATAAATGTGCCAAGAGCCTACAAGGGCCTTAATGGAGCCCTGCTGGATACAAGCCTCAGAATTCCTCCAAAAAAATACTGGCAAACTGTCATTTTTAATGTGGTTATAAGAAAGAAATTATTAAACATATAGGAGAGGAATGGATGTGTTGACTGTAAATTTAATCAATACATAATCAAAGCTAATGTAAATCAATTTGTCTTTCTTCCCTTGAATATTTTTGAGAAGTGACTTCCTCTCCAACCCCAGTATATTATTTCAGACCAAGTTTGGTTCATAATTAAAAGTGGGCAGCACACTCTTACTGTATAGCAGGGGCAATCTACTGCATTTAATAGGCATTATGCTCAGAGTTTAGACCAGGGACACTTGATGTAGGAAATGATAATGGGAGAGTATTTGAAATGGCACTGAATATAGGAGTATATCAATATATTGCATATACTACCTGCTTGGTATAATGGAGAAACCAGAGATCGGTTCTGGGGAAAATTGAGCAATCTTGTGAAGCAATATGATGCAGCAGGAAATAATTTTGCTAGATGGTATGAATGGCTGGCTAGAAGAAACTAAGAGAGAACAGAAAAAATTGCCACCTCTGGGCAATTCAGAGGTGGAAGAATGAATGAGAACTGTGCCTGTTTGGTGAATATCTATTTAGAAAAAAGGTCTGTTCAAATATGTTTATACATTATTCATATGCATATGTGGCAAAGGAATGGATGTAAATCTAAAAGCACACTTGATTTGATTTTTTTAATGAAAAGTTGAGATAACTGAAATAAAGCACACATGGGGTAGACAGAGGTTCTCAGTGTGAGACAATCCATTTTTGGGTAGTATCAAGAGTGGGTCTTGAAGAAAAAGAAGGACATGAACAAAAGTGTGGGTTGGGGGAATAAAAGAAATGAAAGCAGAAAAATTGTAGGAAGAAGAGAGACTATGAGTTAAGTATGAAAAGTAGTAGAAGATGGACTACTGCCATACTGTTGTGGCCTATCGGACACCGGCCCCTCCAGCGTCCAAATCAGATGAGGAGGCAGAGTGGGAGTTAGGGCCAGCATCAAGGCAATCGGAGAGCTTCGAGGGGGAAGAGGGAATGGAGCTGTCAGAGACAGAGGCGGAGTCTGGGCCGTCTATCACCCCCAGATGGAGAGTCAACAGCCCTCAGGTCCAGAGGTGGCTGATGAGGAAGAGAAGGAACAGGTGGGTCCTGTGCCTGACGTGCGGATGCACAGAAGGCAAAGAAGAGGAGAGCAGAGGGAAGCTATGGGCCGATCCTCAGGATGGAAGAACCACCACTGCTAGCTAAGCCCCAGGCGGGGGCGAAGATGAATAGGTGTGGCGAAGACGAATAGGTGTGGCGAAGACGAATAGGTGTGGCAGACAACTATTCGTCTTCCTGTCGGTCAGCCACTGATAGTCCAAACTTCAGAATCCTGTCTGGAACTGTATCGGAATTCTTTCTTGGAATTGCAGTGCTGAGAGTCGGGCATGCCTTCGGAGTGTGTGTGTGTGTGTGTACACTGCTTGAAAAAAGTGTCCGCTGCTGGAAAAAAAGCGAGCGCACCTTCCAGGACTTCCGTTACAAGTGTGGTGAGAGAGAGGGAGAGAGAGACTCCTGGTGCATTGGAGTCATTTCAGGGGTAAAGGGAGCGAGCTTTGCTTTCCACAGGCACTTAGAAACTTCGTTAGCCTGCTGTGCGAGAGAGAGACTCTTTGCCGGGGTTGCTGGCACTCCTAATAAAGGGAACATTTAGTTAAAAACAGTGTGCTTGTTGTGTTTGGGGAACACATACTGCCAACAGTGTGAATGGCAAGTAAACATAAAAAAAGGAGATGTGAAAGCTGCTTGAAATAATGGTATGTATGTATGAATATTACAGAATGATGGAACAGAAGTGTCTGATAGAATGTTGATGGCAAAAGATAAAAGGACAAGCTGTACTGATCTCTGTCTGAAGGCCCACCATTTTGGGCTATCATCACTGGAGTTCACCTGCTCCTATTTTCCCCAATCTCCATGCATCTTTTGGCCAGGGTGTAGAGAGCAATTGAGGATGTGTGTGTGTGTGTGTGTGTGTGTGTGTGTTGTGTGAAAAAGGGGGGGGGGGGAGAGAGAGAGAGAGGGCGGGAGAGAGAGAGAGAGAGAGAGAGAGAGATGCTTAATCAGCTGTATTTAATATAGATTTTGTACATTAACAGGGACTCTCTGTGTTCCTTTGAACATTTTATTTCTGCACCAGATCCCTGAACTCCTGCATTTTATTGTGCAAGTGTATCAACTAACAAGTTCCTTCCCATCCAGCCCTGTGATCAAGCCTCAACCATTCTTACCTAAGTGGGTTAGATAGCTTGTAAAAGATGTGACTGCACATATGCTTCAACAAGGTGGTTGAAAAAGAATGTGTGAACTCTAAACACAGGTATTTGCAATCATTGATCCAAAGTCACCTGCTGAGTTTCCTTGGCTGAGGATGGACTTCACTCCTAATACCTTATCTGCTACACCATACTGCTGGTGCTCTACATAATAAATACTCCTTAGATTCAAGCTTGAGATTCCACTTGAGTCTAATGTGTATTTGAGATCTTCCTGTACTTGTGCCCCTACACCTTCCTCAATTTAGAAACCTTCAGCTGGTCATTCACACCTTAGTCACCTCACAACTGGATGGTTGTAACATATACACTTGATCTTAGACAAAAGGCCAAAAACAAGACCCACTCTACATAGAGCTGCCTTTGAAAACTGTCCAGAAGTTACACCTGGTTCAAAATGCAGTGGCAGGGGTGGTAATGAGCATTTTATTTTTGTTTATGTGTCATCACAGCTTTGTGAGTGCATTGGTTACAAATCATATTCCGGATGCAATTTAAGCTGCTGGTTCTCGCCTAAAAAGCAATTTTGGGGTTATTACTGTAGGTATGTCTGAGCATTCATGTTGTTGCATTATGTAGTCTTTTAAATTTGTTAGCCCCGCCCCCCTGAGTCTTTCTGGAATCAGGCCATCTCAAAATCTAATAAATATATAGGACATTATGATGACATAGCCATATAGCCCTACAGTGTATCATATGTCAGCTTGCACCATGCAGCAAGACCACTTCATTATTTCTCCATTATTTCCTCTGGAACTTAAAATTAATCTTCCCTAATGATAATAACAGAATGGCAGAGCTGGAAGGGACTTGGAGGTCTTCTAGTCCAACCCTCTGCTCAGGCAGGAAACCCTACACCATTTCAGACAAATGGTTGTCCGATCTCTTCTTAAAAACTTCCAGTGTTGTAGCATTCATAGCTTCTGAAGGCAAGTTGTTCCACTGATTAATTGTTCTGTCAGGAAATTTCTCCTTAGTTCTAGGTTGCTTCTCTCCTTGATTAGTTTCCATCCATTGCTTCTTGTCCTGCCCTCAGGTGCTTTGGGGAATAGATTGTCTCCCTCTTCTTTGTGGCAACCCATTAGATATTTGAACACTGCTATCATGTCACCCCTAGTCCTTCTTTTCATCAAACTAGACATACCCAATTCAAGCAACCATTCTTTATATGTTTTAGCCTCCAGTCCCCTAATCATCTTTGTTGCTCTTCTCTGCACTCTTTCTAGAGTCTCAACATCTATTTTACATTGTGGCAACCAAAACTGGATGCAGTATTCCAAGTGTGGTCTTACCAAGGCATTATAAAGCGGTACTAACACTTCGTGTGATCTTGATTCTATCCCTCTGTTAATGCAGCCTAGGGCTACATTGACTTTTTTGGCAACTGCAGCACACTGCTGGCTCATATTTAAGTGATTGTCTACTAGGACTCCAAGATCCCTCTCACAGTTACTACTACTGAGCCTATACTATACCTGTGCATTTGGTTTTTCTTGCCTAAATGTAGAACCTTACTTTTTTCACCACTGAATTTCATTTTGTCTAACCCACATTTTTCTACCTTATCAAGTAGTAGGCTGTGGTTTACTTTATCAAATGCCTTCCTGAAGTCCAAGTAAGCTATAGCCACAGCATTTCTCTGGTCCACTAATTTTGTCACTTTGTTAAAGAATGCAATAAGATTTGTCTGGCATGATCTGTTTTTGACAAACCCATGTTGGCTTTTGGTTATGACTTTGTCTCTAGGTGTTTTCAAATTCACTGTTTGATTATCTTTTCCAGAATCCTCCCAGGTATTGATGTTAGGCTGATAGGTCTGTAGTTTCCTGGATCCATTCCCCCCCCCCTCCTTTTTTTTTAAAAAAAGATGGGAACTACAGCAGCTCTTTTCCAGAATACAAGAAGCGGGGGATTGCATCGCATTGCATTTGAGAGTCCTGATAATTTGCTTCTTCACAGTTCTTATGATTAATCAGAGCTCCCTCCTGAAAGCCTCATTGTTATTCTTCAAACTTCTTTGAAAAAAAAAATTCTCAGAAATTAAATGTGCAAACAACATTTTCCCTATAGTGAGAATTCAGTCTAATTCTTAAGGGTGCTTCACAGGCAATCAGAAGAGATGGAGATGGACAATAGATTTTTCAAAATAACCAGCTCCAGATGATAGAGTAAACACTGAAAGCCTTAAAATTATTGAAGAAATTGGATGAAACTTTTGGAAAGTGATACTGCATCAATCTTCTTTTTTTGCTCAGTCCCAATTTGCAGTATTTCAAATTGTACTATTTGTACACAGCTAATACATGGAAGCTGATATTTTTTAAAAAAATAAATTACATGTGGCTTAATTTTCTTGATCCAAATATTTAAGAAGATTCTTAAACATACTGTACTTCCAGTTTGTATATCTTGTCTTCCCAGTAGTTAATATGACCTACAAATTGGTCTGTTGTCCAGGATCCCACCATCCATTCTGAAATCAAGGCTGATCTTTTTTTATCTTGCAACTCAGTCTTCAGTTTCCAAATAAACCTGTAAATGATTTGAACTCAGGTAAAACGAGATGCCTTCATCATAAGCCATAGTGGATTTATTTTAGATTTCAAGTGTCACACCTTTACCTATATTTATAACATTACTCTATTGGTTACAAAATAGTCATAATCTCACTACATGCTTTAAAATGCAATGTTTTCTCACATATATCTAACATCCGCTTCTTGAACCTAGTTGTGAATCCTCTCCTCTACTGTCATCACAAAATGACAATGAGAGCTCCTACCATCCTTATCATTACATTATAGCAAAAGAGATGACTGGTAATTTTCTTAATAAAATACTAACAATTTCTGCAGGGATAGAATCGAATCAAATCGAATAGAATAACAGAGTTGGAAGGGACCTTGGAGGTCTTCTAGTCCAACCCCCTGCTTAGGCAGGAAACCCTACACCACTTCAGACAAATGGTTATCCAACACCTTCTTAAAAACTTCCAGTGTTGGAGCATTTACAACTTCTGGAGGCAAGTTGTTCCACTGATTAATTGTTCTAACTGTCAGGAAATTTCTCCTTAGTTCTAAGTTGCTTCTCTCCTTGATTAGTTTCCACCCATTGCTTCTTGTTCTACCCTCAGGTGCTTTGGAGAATAGTTTGACTCCCTCTTCTTTGTGGCAACCCCTGAGATCTTGGAACACTGCTATCATGTCTCCCCTAGTCCTTCTTTTCATTAACCTAGATATACCCAGTTCCTGCAACTGTTTTTCGTATGTTTTAGCCTCCAGTCCCCTAATCATCTTGGCTGCTCTTCTAGAAAGTCCTGGAAGACGCCGTGTGAGGTGCAAATATCCTGTTCAGGGTTGTCCATTGCTGACATGGTAATTCAAAGCCTGGCACCATTTGGGGGG
>QLTV01002530.1:2342017-2354986 GCA_003457575.1 Thermophis baileyi
CAATGCTTTACTGAAATTTAAATATACTATGTCCATAGCATTTCGCTGATCCACTAATTTAGTCACTTTGTCAAAGAATAAAATAAGATTTGTTTGGCATGATCTGTTTTTGATGAATTCACGTTGGCTATTGGTTATAACTTTGCTTGCTTCTAGGTGCTTGCAGATATATTGCTTATCTTTTCCAAATTCTTCCCAGATATTGATGTCAGGCTGATTGGTTTATCTTTTTATTTCTTCCTTTTTTGAAGATGGGAACTACATCAGCTCTTTTCCAGTCCTCTGGCAGTTCCCCGGTGCTCCAGGATCTTTGAAAGATATAGTTCAGTGGTTCTGAGATCTCGTCTGCCAGTTCCTTCAGAACCTTGGGGTATAATCCATCTGGTCCTGGTGATTTGAACTCGTCTAGGGTAGACAGGTCCTCACTTACCATTTTTTCCCTATTTTAACTTGTGTTCCTAATCTGTTTTTTGTGGTGCTGTTTTTGATAGGTTGGACTGTTTTTTCTCTTTGTGTAAAGACAGTTGCAAAAAACGAGTTAAGTAGTTCTGCTTTCTCCCTGTTGCTTGTCAGCTTATTGCCATTTTCTCCCAGCAATGGACCAATTGTTTCCTTGACTTTTTTCTTGTTTTTAACATGTTGGAAGCAGCTTTTTTTGTTATTTTTTACTTTTGTAAAAAGCCTTTGTTCATTGTGAGCCTTAGCTTTCCTCACTTCATCTTTGCAGGCTCGGGCTATTTGCTGATATTCTGCCTTAGTTATGTGCCCCTCTTTCCACTTTTTATACTTGTCCTTTTTGTCATTCAATTTGTCAGAGAGTTCTTTATGCAGGCAGCTCTCTTTTGAGAGCTGTTATTTTTCTTCTTCGTTGGTATTGTCCTAGACTGGGCTTTTATAATCTCATTTTTCAAAATTTCCCAAGCTTCTTGAGTTGTTTTCCCCTTGAGAATTCTCATCCATGGAATCCTTGCCAAGCTCTCTCTAAGTTTATTGAAATTAGCTCTCTTAAAGTCCAAGACTCTAGTTTGACTTTATTCTATTGCTTGTGCTTACATAATGTTGGATTCCAATATTGCATGATCACTCCACTCCAAGGTTCCTGTAGCTTCAACACCTTCTATCATTTCATCTCTGTTAGTGAGAATTAAGTCCAATATGGCTGATCCCCTTGTTCCCTTCTCTGCTTTTTGGGAAACACAGTTGTCTGCTAAGTTTGTCAGGAACCTGTTTGATCTTCCCTTGGTGCAGAGTTTGTCTCCCAGTTGATATCAGGGTAGTTAGAGAGTTAGAGAGGGATGTTCCATTCCCTCTCAGTGCAGAGAAAGTAAGACTGATTCAAATATGTAAATGTGGAGAGAAGATAACACAATGAAATGTATATCTCCCCCCCACACCCTCTGCTCAATCAATTCTTCTCTGTGTAAGCTAGCACATTAGGAAGAAAGTTCTATTAGTGCTTCTCACTGCCATTATGTTGTGGGTTTTTTCCTCATTACAATTGCTTCCTCAAGTGGATTGGCCTGATTTCATGGAGAATCCTCATGCCAATAACTCTGAGGGAAGCACAATGGAGGCAATCTTCAGGCAAATTGTCTAGGATAATTTCATTATACCATTTAGTCACTGGGTGGCACAGGGCAGTCATATCACACTGGAGTCTGAAGTTTCCTGTTACTGTTCTACATTTTGGAGCAATAAAATTCTTGCCTAGCTTTCTGACTGATGTCCCCTTTATACTTTTTGTCACTGCAATCCATCCAGTATGCAGCTTATGAATGTTTTTGTTTTGACTTGGATTTATCCCAATGAAAGCTTCTCAGAGGCTGTGAGGGTCTCTATCTTGAACTTAGCCAAAAGTACCCAATATTTGACACAGCACAGCTAGATAAGCATCTGAATGAACCCACCTAAAGCAATGGATTGTTTACAACCATTGTCAACAGGAAAACACAGTCCCTTCTTTGACTACACTTTGAATCTACCCATACACCTTTTTCCTGTCTTTCACATAGTTTAATTGACACATTGCCTTACATTTCTCAGGCTTAGTTTTTCAATGACTGTTGGCTGTTGAGATAACAACCAATTCCTGCCCTTGGAATCTCCCACGAGGTATGTGCATGAGACAGGGAGTGCAAGAGCTCAGCATTAAATAAAACTAACATTACAGTAAAGGACCCATTGGTCAAGGAATTTCAGCTGGCAGGGTCCAGGAGAAGAACCTTTTCTGTTGTGGCTTTGCACTTTGTGCTCTCCAAAGTGAGATCAGCACCGACCCTTTTGGCTTTCTGAAAGGATCTGAAAAATTGGTTCTGCCAACTGGCCGGGGGCCCAAATGGGGATGCATCATTTTAGAGGTGGTTAACAGACTAGATAAGACACCCCCCCCATGTGCATCTTGTTCCATTCCTCCTCCTCTTCGTCAACTTTAAACTAATGTAATGCTATTGTTTATTCTTTTAATGTTTTTATTGATTTTTAATGATTGTAAGCCACCTAAAGTCACCTCCAGGGTTGAATAAGTTGAATAAATAAATAAATAAAATTATGTTTATACCATGTCCTTACCAGGGCACAGCCCAACCAGGGGTGGGTTCCTCCCGGTTCGGACCAGTTCTCCCGAACCGGTAGCGGCCCGCTGGTGACATCACAATGACATCACTGAACCGGATCGGTCGGTGCCGGTCCGTGGGGGCCGCTATCTTTTTTTGAATTTTTTTGAATTTTTTTTCCTTCTGAGCATGCACAGAAGCCGACTTCCGGCACTGTGCATGCGGTCGCCATCTTTTTTTCGGCTTTGGGGTTTTTTTTCAGATTTTTTGTTACTGCGCACGCGTGCGCACACAAAGCGCGCGTGCGCCCACGCGGCACGGGAGGGAGTGAACTGGCAGTGAGGTAAGTTGGAACCCACCCCTGAGCCCAACCGTATCAAAATTAATAAGTAAAGATTAGCAACAATTAAAATCCCATTAAAAAAACCATATAAAAGCAATATACACCCTAATATATTTGAAGTCACAAAAAATGATAATGCACCATTATAAAATGAGCCATTTGACTTCCCTAAAAAGTATTGCCACAAAACAATCCTATCATCTAACTTTAACTGCCATTTTCAACATCCTCTACAATGTAAGGTACCAGTTATAGCTGTAATTTTATTCTATGAAAACAGTATAAATTAAAATTTGAAATATTACCGTGTTTCCCCGAAAATAAGACCCTGTCTTATATTTTTTTGAACCCTGAAATAAGCGCTTGGCCTTATTGCCATGCACTCAAAAACCCGATTGGGCTTATTATCAGGGGATGTCTTATTTTGGGAGAAACAGGGTAGTAGCAAAACCTTGTTTTTCTTCATGAGCAAACTGCAAGCATAAATTATTTTTGTTCAAACAAACAGAAGATTACTTTCGGAGGCTTAAAAGGAACTGGGTTCTTTAACTTTGCATTTTTCTCTTTGCATGAAAAACAATTCATGCGTCTACTATAGCTATCCTAACCACCAATGGACTATTAAGATGGATGGCAGCTATGTTTCAAAGTACTTGTGTTATACATTACCACCTGGGGAAAGATTGGCTTTTGAAACTTTCATTATACCATTAGGAACCTACTTCCATCAGTATAAAAAGCCTTGCAAGGAATCTAGCTTCCATCATACCTGGAAGCCCCTGAAAAAGCTGTTTGCTTGATGAAATATCCAGGTATGGGATGCTCTTCTAGTCAATTATGAGCTATTTGCAGTTTTCTTATTACACTATATACCCTTTTATCATGTAATGATCCATATCACTGGCTTTTATGTAATGACCTTAATTTGAACAGGACACAAATAGAAGTAAGGCCTAAGATCTATGCCAGACAGATTCATATGTATGGTCTGCCACACCTAGATTCATGTATTTAAACTGTAGATCAGGGGTCCCCAAACTTGGCAACTTTAAGACTTGTGGACTTCAACTCCCAGAATTCTCCAGCCAGCTATGCTGGCTGGAGAATTCTGGGAGTTGAAGTCCACAAGTCTTAAAGTTGCCAAGTTTGAAGACCTCTGCTGTAGATGGTGTTCTTAATACCTGTTGAAACCATCTGATGTAAATCAGACATGCCCTTGTTGTGAAAGATGAAGGTGGCCCACAGATAAAACTTATGAATCACAGATTTCCATTGCTATGTGCAGTGCTTCCATATATCTTTAGAATGTTTTAGTGTTGCCTTGTTTTCTGACTGAACCACTGTATGCCTGACCTACTTCTTAAAACAAAAACAAAAACCATCAGGTTTTTCAGAGGAATGTTTGAGACCTATTTCAAAGGTCACTAAGTGATCCTTTGGAACACAACCAGGCCACATTAAGATAATCAGAGCTCATTGCACTAAGCAAGCAACTCTTGTGTTCACCCATGCAGTATCTTCACTCCAGGGGTGGGTTCCACTTACCTTCCCCACCAGTTCCCTCGCACAATTTTGCTTCCGCACATGCTCAATAGCTGCAATTAGCCCGAAACACAGCTGAGGAGCTGATCAGCTGTGCTTTGGGCGAAGGAATAAAGATCAGTAGAAACCGAGGGGCGGGCGGGCGGGAGGGCCCTTTTTCAAGCAGCAGAACAGTAAAAAATTCCCAAAAAATTCCCCCAAAAAGATGGCAGTGCCCATGGACCGGCACTGACCGAACCGGATCCGTGATGTCACCAGCGGGTCGCTAACGGTTCGGGTGATCCAGTCCGAACCGGGAGGAACCCACCCCTGCTTCACTCTTCTCAGTCTAAAAAGCTTTAAATTCTCCAAGTCATCTGAAGGAGAAAATTATGGTTATCAACCAGCAACAAATGTGAATAGTATAATCCATTTTTGGAAGCCAGCTTAATATTGGAGTTTGTTCCAATGTTTCCAGTTCTGCCACGTGATCTCCCCTATCAAGATCCAGATTTAATCACAGTTTGAAAAGAAATGAAGGGACTAAATTCACAAGTAAAAGGTTTTATTAACTCAGCTGATCCCAGGATTAAAGCAGTTTAGTTACATGCAGATTTATTTCTTTCATTAAATGTCTTTCCCTCTATTTGTGCAAAAGAGGAGCAATAATACGCTATGGAATATTGTGATATATTATATTTTTCTACTTGTTAACCTACATCTGAAATTCCATTGCAAAATATGGAAGACAATGTGGAATGGAAAGGAATTATGCCTGCCCCTTTACTTTTTCCCCTGACTGATGGATTGATTGATTCATCTTTCATTCTGTTTTTATACTAGTGACTCCATAAATATTCAAAGATATTTACAGCAATCCTGATTGTCTCCCACAAAGTCACCTTTCCTACTTGTGAAAGGCCATTGTAGTATAATCACATCATTTGCATCTAGCCACTACCTGCAACAAGAAGTGGAAAGACATCTGTTCAAAGTATAAGGGAATTCACCTTTGGAGAACACGTGGCTGTTTTGTCTTTTTTAATCTCATTTTAAAGAACACTTTAACAGAAGCAAAGGCAAATACGTTGCAGGTTTGCAGGAGAGGCAAAAACACTGAAGGTTTCCAGTGGTAACAGAAAAATATGTTGTACAGTATCGTAAAGGGGGGAAAAATTTAAAACGGGAAGAAAGGTTTATGGGCATGTGTGGGTGGGTTTTCAAGATAAGGAAATGACCTTTTCAAACTGGGAGTCAGCTATACCTCTGATTGAAGCCTCTACCACACCAGCACCTCTTTATCTGTTCTCAAATGCAGCCTCCCCCCCCTCTAACTACATGTACTAACTAATTGGAGAGATATGCTTTTAATTCCAGCATAACAAAATCAGGATTTTAAAAAATGCTTTGGAACAATTCCATCAGCCTCAAAATCCCCTCAGTTCTAGACTCAAATGTCAGATAAAAGAAGGGAAGTTGAATCATATTATTTATTAACCCAATGAGGCATAGATTTCTAGATTAGGCAGCACAAAAAGCATTTAGGTCCAGTTTGCTGGTTGTACACGTTCATTTTAAATTTAAGTTATTAAATGGTCTAAGAGGAAGGGAATGATCTGTATTGCAAAAGGGAAAGTCATCTGTTATCCTTCTCAGCATTATATGATTGTTAATAGTAATTGTAATAATCTATGGTTACAGACAATTAACCAACATACTGTTTGGGAAGTATCTAATATGTCTTTAAAACCATTATTTATACTGCAGTGATAATTTCCTTTTTAAGTGGCTTTTAATGCCGACTGCACTTATAAGTCTCCTACTCTGTACCTTAATCATTAATGGGGCACAGAAGCCAGAAGAGAGCTAATGGTACCTTTGGCTTGAAGTATCATCCGTTAACAATGCAATCAATTAATGAATTTTATTCTCATGAAGAATAGGTATTAATCAAACCCTGCGGTAGAGAGGTATAATGTTTTCACATCATAATCAGAGTGGATAAAGGGATATAAAGAGAGCCATCTTTAATTCAAGTCAAATCCATGCCAGGGGAATGCAAGAGTTTTGCCCCCAGATTGATCCTTGGCACCTGCCCAGCTTCCTGATCCATCTACAGAATTTTTATTTTTATTTCTAGAGTAATATAATTCAGTAAGAGAAAAAGAGAGAGATGTTCCCAATTTCTAACATAATTTATGTTCAAATAATCCAGGATGAGTATTTCACATTGCCCCTTTCCCTTTTACTAACAGGACAAAGTCAGTCACTAAAAATTAAATAGAGGGGATAAGAATTCCATTTAAAAATCCCTCTTCCTCCCCATTCTTACCATATGCATTTTCTCTTTCACCTTCACCTTCTAGTTACTAAATCATAAGCAGTGGTCAAGTGATCAAGCAACATTGTTTGACCTATAATTGGTCTACATTACTGTCATAACCAGGCCTTCTCTCAGAGCAGGTAACAAATGCTTGCTCATAATCCTTTCTTGCTATCAACCTAGCAGAACCCCAAGACACATCATAACTTGCTAAAGAAAAGTTATGATCTCTCCTGGCCATGTGGTGTTATAACCTGAGAGGTTCACCTGAACATGCCTATTCTGACATGACATTGACAGTCTCAGTCCAATCTACTTCACAGGATTGTTATGAGGGTAAAAAGAGGGAAACTCCGGTATCATGCGGTATAATCTACCTTGAGCTCTTTGTGGAAAAGGTGGGATAGAAATGTGATGATGATGATGATGATGATGATGATGATGATGATGATGATGATGATGATGATGATGATGATGATGATGATGACGACGATAAATGTTCTGCACAAAATCTTAGCTATTTCACAGGAAAAAAAAGCTGTTTGTACCCTGCAGGGAGACAAAGCTAGAGACTTTTGGCAACTGGATAAGTGACTGAGAATCTGTATCTCCTTTTGCCAACTTCCTGCAAGCAACGGCAAAACTGGTTCAAACAATTCTATTACCTGTACAGGACATAGAGTGTTTTTGATGACACAGGAACTCTTCACCTGTAGCCTGTCTTCTGTGCATCTAAAAAGCAGAGAGTTCATAAAAAATACAGAACCGTAACCTTCATTTTGTTGCTTGTTTAAAAAGAAGCCCTACTCCTCTATACCTGCTGGTCAGCTGCTCTCTAGGCCCTAAAAGGGTATGACACAGTATTTAAATCCTGATTGAAGCTTGTTCCTGGTTGGAAGCTGAAAGATGCCTAGCAGCAGCGCTTTGAAGGAGGTTTTCTGTGGCTTCCTTGATGGGGCCTAAATCCAGGAGATAAATGTTTCACTCAGGAGATTGACAGATTTCTTATCAGCCTTTGGCCATGCACTTTCCATTTCCCCCAGTTATGTTCAATCAAAATGCATTCAGTCTAAGATTAGGGAGTTTCAGTGAAATAGCTGTCCTCCCTTTTTTTTATACTAAAGAATAAATGTAACAAAATCTGACAGGAATATAAAGGTAAAAGTGGCTTGAGCACTGAAAGGCCACAGTTAATTTTTTTTATTATTATTATTTCAGAAAAGGATGTGTTTCTGAAGTTATTACAATCCAATATCTATATATTCATTTGTGTCTGCAGCACTTCAAAAATAATGGATGAAGACTTTTTTGTCATACTTGATCTATATTTTCCAAGATTCCATGGTTGCTGGGAAAAATCTATTGTTCTTGTACTTTTATCTAGAGCTATTCATTGTCTTTTCATCATATTATAGTTTAGTCTAATTGTGTACAGTCAAAAAGAGCCTACAATTATTGGACAAGCTTGAGATCCTTGCTGTGATTAACAGCTTTTCCATCACCACCAGGGGTGGGTTCTAAGCTCGCTGCCGGTTCGCTTCCTCCCGCGCCGCGTGGCTGCGCCTCATGGGCACGCACACGCTTTGCACGCACGCACATGCGCAGTGCCGAAAATTTAAAAAAAAATTTAAAAAAACTGAAAACAAGATGGTGGCGCATGAACAGTGCCGGCAACTCGGCTTCTGTGCATGCGCAGAAGGAAAAAAAAATCCAAAATCCCCCCCCCAAAAAAGGTGGCGGCGTCCACAGACCGGCACCCACAGAACCGGCTCCATGACATCACCAGTGGGTTGCTACCCATTCGGGTGAACCGGTCTGAACTGGGTGCAACCCACCTCTGATCACCACCCTTCATCAGCCTGAAATAGCTAATTCTTCAATTCAGACTTAAGAAAGTCCTCTGCTTTTCATGGACATTTGCAATGCTCGACAAGCAGAAAGACTATAGAATGTGATGCCTTGTACCTTGTTTGCCTTGCTTAGCATTGATGTGAAGCTAAACCTTGATACAAATAAAAAGATATGTTAACTGTATATGGAAAAATAGGACTTTTAGTTCTAAAAGCAGAAATGGATTTCTAGATGGTGTTTAACACAATCACTATATCAATTTATTGTATTTTCACATACACACACAATAGGCATCTCTGTTATTTCATATATATTAACTAGAGTTTTATGCTTCAAATTTGTTTAGGTAAGAGTTGGTTTCTAGAGTTTTATTTCAAGAACTTACAACATAAAAGCAAGTCAGCAGGTGGGCAATTTGGACCCTATAACATGGAGCAGGGAGGGTTTAATCCTTTGCTTCATATTATTCCCCCCCCAATGAAATCTCTTTGGAAAATAGGCATTAACTACCAAAGGAAGCCCATACTAAAATATTTTATTCCAAGGTGCATATTTAAGGGAAATAATTTTCAAGCAGGTGATGTTTTCATTGCCTGCATCATGGAAATTAAGAAGTACTATATATCCATGTATCTGTAATCTATGATATTATATTGTTCCTTCAGGCGCAGCATAACAACATACATGTCATGCAACCACTGTAGCATATTCCCATCATTTAAAATGCTACACATAGGAGAGGCTGTCAACATTCCCTCTTTCAGTTTTCACTGAAGCAGTGGTGGGTTGCTGCCGGTTCGGACCGGGTCTAGAGAACTGTTAACGGAAATTTGGCATGGTTCCCTGAACCGGTAGTGATCTCTGGCTGGCCATGCCCCCGAACCGGTCCCCGGTCGTGTCTCTCAGCCGTTGCATGCAGGGAAAGACCTTGCAAAGTAAAGAAAAACTTCTCACAAGGGCAAGAAGTTGTTAATTGCCTCGCACTCACGAGAAGTTTTTCTTTACTTTGCAAGGTCTTTCCCTGCACGCAACGGCTGAGAGACGCGACGGAGCTGCCAGTCTCCACGCATCTCGCAGTGGGGGGCAATTTGGGGGTGGCAGATGGGGCAGGGGATGGGGCGGGGTGGGGCCACTAAAGGAGGGGAAATTTTCCTACCTTTTCCTGCGGGCATGGCTTGGTGGGGGTCATGTGAGTGGGCGTGGGTGTGAGTGACGTCAAGTTGGCCATGCCTACTCAATCACATGACCATCAAACCACACCCACAAAATAAGCCATGTCCACAGAACCGGTAGTAAAAAAATTTAGAACCCACCCCTGCACTGAAGGCTTTATCATCACGGAATTTCTCAGTCCCTCTCCAAATTAATCACCTCCTTACCTTGAAAGGTGAGTTTTGGCTGTTATTTACTCTCTCCCAGTTCTCAAACTTCTTTGTAGTGCCTTCTTCATCTTTGATCACCTTTTAAGACTGTGCATGTTTTGAAAATGATACAGAAAAAGTACCCCGCTATTTGGTGCAAGTCTGAAAAGAGGAGGAGAGGGGGAAGAGGAAGAGGAGGAGGGGAAGAGGAGGAGAGGGGGAAGAGGAAGAGGAGGAGGGGAAGAGGAGGAGAGGGGGAAGAGGAAGAGGAGGGGAGGGGAGGGGAAGAGGATGGGGAGGAAGAGGGGGGGAAGAGGAGGAGGAGGGGAAGGAGGAGGAGGAGGAAGAGGAGGGGGAAGAGGGGGAGGTGTTACAAATCCAGCCCTTAGAGTTATTCTAGCACTTACGGTAGCAACAAGTTCCCTCCAGGCCTGTTAAGAGGCACTGTACTTTGATTATGAAAGGTTTGGTTTTCATACTTGCCTCATGGATGTGTTTTTCATATACAAACAGACAAACCAAATGGTGAAGAGTGATGCTGAGAGACTTGGCATGTTCCACACTTCCAAGGGCATGGGAGGAGTGGGGGGGAGGGGGAGGAATAAAATTGTTAATACCATCATCACAACCACCTGATCAAAGGCCCAAGCCTTTTATACATGTGACACAACAAATGTAAAAAAAAAAAAAAAGCGGTTGGCGCTTCTATCATGCAGTCATAGCCACCATTATGACCCTCCCCCTTCAGATATGCCTACAAATCACAAAGTTACTGCAAAGAAAATAAAAGTCTAAGCTCAGTTGTCCCTGTGGACGAGAATAAAAGCTTGAAAGTTATTAAAACAGAGACTTTTGAGACTTGGGGGCTGCCGGCTTCAGATTTGATTTTCTACTTTAATACATTACACGAGACTCGAGAAGTTCTTTCCAGCTGAAGAACTCCGGCAGACAGACCAGCAGTGGGTAACCTACTTGGGTATTTCCTCTGGCATGCTGCCATTCCACATCATGTCTCCAGGATTATTTATAGAGCCTTCTTCCACATAAATTATGAAAGAAGCTGTTCACAGAGGCAGCTATTGCCAAGTGTAAGTGCATTCCAAATTCTAGTCAATAGGCAACTATCTGGCAAAAAGCTGAAGACAAGAAGATTGTGGTGGGAGATCAGGAAGGGGACTTACCTCTGCCCAAAGTACATAACACCACTAACACATTCCAGCTTTATTGTCTAGAAAATTTACACCATGAGAGCGAGAGAATATTTTAAAATGCTCTCAGACTTCCAAATAAATAAATAAATAGAAAGAATGATCAGTCCTGGGGTTTGAGTCATCACATTTCTGTTCTATCAGTCGTTGCGTCACCAGCTGGTTTGCAAAATCACAAATTTGTATATCAGCTGGAGCAATTGAGAGACATCTGCTCACAGAGAGACATCTGCTCACACCTGCTCACAGAAGTGCATTTTCAAGGCTTTCTCAAAGGGCACTAATGTTATTAGTCCTTTTAATTCAATAAAGGGGGTATGTTAAAACTTTAGAGGCAGTTACAAGAGCTGGTTCCTTGCTTCTCTATGCTAAAATACAATTCCACACACTCTTGCCTGATCTTCCTCTTCTACATAAACATTTTATATTTCAAACACTATAATATAACATAGTTAAAACTCCTGTATAATAAATTCTGATTACACAAGCACAGTAATTTCAGATATAAAGTGGAACGTGGCAGTCTTTACACTAACAGAGCTAAAAATTAATTTAAGTGGTGTACAAGGCAAGAGACTCAGTAAACATCATCTAGTACTTAGAGGAAATGTCACTTTTAAATCGGTAGAAGATAAATGTTGCATCTGCTCGTATTTGGTCACACAATGCAAAACCTCCATTATGGTCAATGAATCCAGAAGACAAATTCATCCTAGGATTCTACTTCATAATCTGCCTAAATAATAATAAACCTCTTAACTCTAAATCTCTAAACAATCTTGCTTTTGGTGGCCTGCCATTTTGAGTTCCCAAAATATACACAAACAGAACAGTTATCATAGCAGTAAATATTGCTTCATTCCTAATTACAGGTATTTGAATGGCATGATAATTGGCTATTCCTTTATCACATACTTAGTGTTGTTGAACTGAGCTACACCAAGAATGGAGAAGAATTAGCTTCAATCCCTACAGTATGTGGATTATGATGATAGTGTTTGTAGATCGTTTAATTAAACGTACTAAAGAAATAAGATAGACCTTCCTAAAACTTATTAGCCAGTGTCGTGGTGGCATAGTGATTAGAATGCAGCATTGCAGACTAACTCTGCCGACTGCCAGGAGTTCGATCGTAACCAGCTCAAGGTTGACTCAGCCTTCTATCCTTCCGAGGTCAGTAAAATGAAGAGCCAGATTGTCAGGTGCAATATGCTCTTTAAACCACTTAGAGAGGGATGTAAAGCACTATGAAGCAGTGTATAAGTTCTATTGCTATTTCAGAAATGTTGATAAAGTAAAGCTGATTTCTCCTTATAAACAAACAGCATCTGCTAGCTTGCCAAAAGATCAGCATTCTAAAGTACCTAGTGATAAGACAGCTGTGAAGTTAGGCAGCAATAAAATCTCACTGAAACAATAAACTGACCTCAGATGCACCCCAGATTCCCCCAGTGATTCTCCAAGAATGAGACTGTTGTTTGCACAGGCAATGCATATAGAAAAGGCTGCCAGTTCCTTCTGGTTGGGCTCTTGTCCTTTCCACACAAATAGGTAGCTCCAGTGAGAGGGGGGAAAGTGTCTAGCTTTCATGTGCATCTGGGTGATCAGATGCAAAAGAAATTAGTCTTTTTCCCCCCTTCTGTTGCATATGCACCATGAATTGCTACTTTGAAAACGGACTAGATGACGAAGAGTTTGATCCAGATTATTCCCATATTCTTAAAATGAATGAAATTACTGATATTTCTATGCTTCTGAGGTCAGCAAAAAAAAACCTAGGAACTTTAAATTAACAAGCATAGTTTATACT
>QLTV01002530.1:2355005-2369752 GCA_003457575.1 Thermophis baileyi
GTCTAGCACAGTGATGGCGAACCTATGGCACGCGTGCCACAGGTGGCATTCGGAGCCATATCTGCTGGCACGTGAGCTATTGCCCTAGCTCAGCTCCAGCGCGCATGTGCCCGCCGGCCAGCTGATTTTTGGCTCACTCGGAGGCTCTGGGAGGGCATTTTTGGCCTCCAGGGGGGCGGGGGAGGGTGCTTTTGCCCTCCCCAGGCTCCAGGGAAGCCTCTGGAGCCTGAGGAGGGCGAAAAACGGGCCCACCAGGCCCACTGGAAGTCAGGAAACTGGCTGTTTCTGGCCTCCAGAGGGCCTCCGGGGGGCGGGGGAGGCCGTTTTCACCCTCCCCAGGCATTGAATTATGGGTGTGGGCACTCGTACGTGTGTGATAGCACTCACGCACGCGCTTTCGGCACCCGAGGAAAAAAAGGTTCGCCATCACTGGTTTATACTCTCAATCCAGCAGAGCTTTGCTGTCTTTTGATACAAATATATTGCTGCAACCATAATTCTTACAGTATAATTGGGTTAAGGCACTACTGACATTTTGTAAAAGAAAAGACTCTATGTTCAAAAACAGGTCCTTACCTTAAAAATGTAGTACTTCATAGTATTACTGTAGAGATGGCAATAGCACTTAGACTTATATACCGCTTTATAGTGCTTTACAGCCCTCTCTAAGCGGTTCACAGAGTCAGCATATTGCCCCCAACAATCTGGGTCCTCACTTTACCAACCTCGGAAGGATGGAAGGCTGAGTCAACCTTGAGCCAGTGAGGATTGAACTCTGGCAATGGGCAGAATTAGCCTGCAATACCGCATTCTAACCGTTGAGCCACCACAGCTCCTTGTGAGATTATTGTTAGTAAGCCAAAAGAGAAAATGATGGCACTTTTAAAAAATTAATATGGAGTTCTTCTGAAGTATAGCCCATTATAGGCCTGAGATATTGATTCTGAAATCTCATTCCCATGTTTCTTTGAGAGACGTTGATCCCACTCCAACAACTTCTAAGAATATATATTTTGGATATTATAATTTTAGAGGACTCCAAAGAGGGTTCTAACGTACAGTTTTCAAAGGCTGTTAATGGTTGCAATCCTATCTTCTACAAATTGTATTTATTTTATTTTTTACAAAAGACTCATTACATTAATTAGTAGCCAATTAAAGTACATATACCGGTACATGCCAATTTTTGCTTTAATGTGCCTTCTGAAATTAGTTGACTATTTATAAAGTAATCCTTTAGTCCAGGGGTCCCCAATCCCTGGTCCATGGACCCGCACTAGTCAGCGGCATGCCAGCATCTGGCCCGTGCAAACAAGCGAAGTCCCATCAATGGCATGCAGGCAGCATGCAAAACCACACACCCTCTAGTCTGTGGAGAAAACTTTCTCCCTGGAACCGGTCCCCAGTGCCCAAAAGGTTGAGGGCCGTTG
This sequence comes from Thermophis baileyi, assembly GCA_003457575.1. Classification (NCBI taxonomy): domain Eukaryota; kingdom Metazoa; phylum Chordata; class Lepidosauria; order Squamata; family Dipsadidae; genus Thermophis; species Thermophis baileyi. The sequence continues at coordinate 2,356,436 of QLTV01002530.1, forward strand.
CTTTAGTCCAAGCTGATTTTACTGTCTCCACACATTACTAGGTGCGCCTACAACAGTGATGGCTAACCTTTTTGTCATAACGTGATGAAAGCGCGTGCGCGCACCCATAATACAATGTGCCCACCCCCACGCATGCGCATGCGACCCCCCACACATGTGCCCCTCCCCCACGACCCCTTCACATGCGCCACACCACCGCGCCTGCAATTCCCGCACTCCCCCTGCCACCCCGTGCATGCACACGTGACCCCCCGCACTCCCCCTACCCCCAGCGCATGTGGACACAACCTCCCACATGTGCGTGTGACCTCCACACATGTGCACATGACCCCCTGCCCCCACTCATGTGCGCGCATCTCCCGCATGCACCCCGCCTCCCTGCGCATGCGCGGCAGAGACCCGAAAAGCAGCTGGCCGGTGGGAGGCATGCGTGCATGTGTGGTGGAGCTGAGCTGGGGCAACAGCTTGCGTGCCCACAGAGAGGGCTCTGTGCCATAGGTTCGCCATCACGAGCCTACAAGGTTTTGGAAGATACAACCATAATTCATAATTGCCATTATTGGAGAGGAAGATGGAATTAAGCCAATATAGAAAATGTTAAGCACTTTTTATGGAAGACAATCTGGATTTACACAAAACATTTCAGTAGGTTTGCTATACTCTTAGGATTCAAAATATAGGGATAAACTAAGAACAATTTATTCTTACATTGTCACTATAGAATAGACCAGAATTGTACTTAGCATGTTCATAAAGGGCGCAGCTTAAAAGAATATGATTCTGATTCACATAGCTGCGATTTCAGCTTCTCACAATCAGTAGCCAAACCTCCCAGTTCAATTATGGTTCATTTATAATATAGTACATTACTCAAAGCTCCTGGTATATCCCCTGCACAGTAAGGGCATTTTGACCATTTTTTTTCTCAACCAAGAAAAAAGGGAGAATCCAGAAGTATAAAATAGGAGTAAAAATTATGCCAATATAATGGATTCATTGACCTGCTCAGGAAATACCACAAGGATCACTCTAGAGAGAAGAGATGCTAGGAATGCATTGATTTACACAACACTAAAGCTTTTGTTACAACAGAATGTCACAGTTTTCCTGCCCAGATTTATGCTCTGGTTGCAATTTTGATGGACAGCATACTATCAAATATCAGAAGGATAATTTTTTGAGGAAATAAGGACGGCAAGAGACTCATTTGGGTCAACATTTAATTTTTAGTAACCAAATCCTAGTCCACAGTATTCAGTAGGACTTAACTTCAGTTATGAATAAATAGAATTGGAACTATGATTTTGGATATATGCCAAATAGCAGTAGAAATCTCTGTGTTTTATAGAGTAGGACTGATGGGTGGTAAATATCTGGATACTAAAGAGAGGAGCTAATAAATGTTTTGATGTTGAACAAAATTGGAGTTCCATTTGTTACTTCGTCTTAAACTACATTTCTTCCACCTGTTATTTTCTTACCTTGGTAAAATAAACATTGTGTTTTCCAACATATATTTGGTCAACAAGAGAACTCAGAAGACATTGGTAATATAAACTTATTCTTTGAAATGAATTCTTCAGCAAGGCTAGGTGCTATCCTTTGGATCACTGCAAGTAAGAAATCCAATTTGCTTTAGGCCACTGAGCTACAGGATCTATTTTATTTTCCATCTCACTGAAGTTGAACTGTGGCATCAAAATGGAATGTCTCACAGCCAAGTTCTAGCCTGTTTCAGTGTGTTGTTATTAAGGGATATTAAAAAAAAAAAAAAGGCCAACAGCTGCAAATAGGGAAATGATAATATATGCGTTTTTATAGTGGATAGCTCATGAATTAATTAACAATTTGTCATATATTTAATGTATATGATAGATTAGCCCAACATTTCCAGACAGTCTGTCCCCCCTAGCTAGTCTGATGTGAGCTGTAATACAAAACATCTGGAAGGCACAAGGCAGGGAAAGATAGATATAGGAGTTGCTAAAACCTAAGATAGTGCAGAATTGCCAGCATAAAGCACATGAATTTGTAGCGCAATTAACTGCATGAAATAGGAGAGCAAGTAGCCTTTCTGTCATAACATCCCATTAGGACTGGATATGTATGTCATACTCATGCATTGTCATTGCACTACAGGATGAGGGGGGGGGGGTGTCCAACTCCTCCCTCCATGGCATGAACACAATTACAAACACTCAGAGATATGAATCAGGCAATATGTGGAATGCCAAGATGGAGGTAAATGTCACCATGTCCCATGCATTTTAAAAATGAAGAATTGTATGCCATTCTCCTGATGAGAACTGCAACTATGAGTGCTGTGTGCTCCTGACTTCTTTTTTCTGGGTACAGAGTTTTGAAAAGTAGGCTCCTATATCCCCTAAATCCTCAGAATCAATATGTCCATAAACCTCTAAAGCAACATCATAAGTGAGGAAACAGAAGGAACTTTCCAATTGCAATCAATGTGCTTCTTCTCTCAAACGGAATGACAACCTCTGTTGTTATGTCAAAGGTGCTTTTTTCCTAAAGACAACAGGACTTTCTTGGTTTTCCCCCCTTGAAAACATTTCGCTTCTCATCCAGAAAGCTTCTTCAGTTCTGACTGAATAGTGGGGAATAGAAGGATTTAAATTATCTGGTTGTAGGCACTCTGAAAGTTGATCATTAGCTCTCTGAGAGTCATTGAGGCCACTTGAGGGTTTATCTGTATCCTCAGAGTCACCTGAATCAGAGTGCAAATAGCAATAGCAATAGCACTTAGACTTTGTATACCACTTCATAGTGCTTTACTGCCCTCTCTAAGCGGCTTACAGAGTCAGCATATTGCCTCCAACAATCTGGGTCCTCATTTTACCGACCTCGGAAGGATGGAAGGATGAGTCAACCTTGAGCCAGTGAGGATCGAACTCCTGGCAGCGGGCAGAATTAGCCTGCAATACTGCATTCTAATCACTGTGCCACCACAGCTCAGTATGGGTGTGGAACCTTCTTAGGACTGCTCAGACAAAACACGGTATGCAAAAACTTTGTGAATTAGGTCAATTTCTTTATTCACAGCATAATCAAAGTTAAAAAATGGTGGCTTTTCTGTGAGATTGCCTCTTTCAGTTATATAACTGTAAGCAACCATAAAGGAGAATATCTGTAGCTCAGGGTTGAAATGAGGTGTCCTTGGTGCTCTCTGAGCTTGCTTGTTTTCTTTTTTCATCACTAGCACCGATGATGTTACCTAGCTTGGGTAATGAAACATCTGCAAGAAAACAAGCAAGCTCAGCATGCAAGCAACATTCAATTTAAACATGCAAACAGAAGGCACAGCTTTGATTTCAGTGCCTTCGGATTTTCTTTTCCTTATGGGCATCAGACAGAGAGATTCCTTGCCATAGCAATGTTTATGCCAATGTTTCTTCAATGACCTTGAAACATCTTGGAACCTGTATCTTTTCCACAGCCCCAGACTGTCTAATTCCATCCTTGATTACTAGCTATTTTCCTTTTCTCCCACTCTCTTCTGGGTGTGTTTCTTGTCTGGACTACCTCACAAGGCTGACATCAGTTTTGCAAGTCTGAAAATACGTATCTTTCCTGTCACTTTTGTAGCCCAAGAAACTAGGTGTGTGCGTGTGTGTGTGTGTGTGTGTGGTGGGGTCCTTCTAAGACTTTTGCCCTGCCCACATTCCTGCTAAGTGCTAAGCTACGTCCTATCCGACCTTTGACCTGGTGTGGCTCTTCCCCCTGTCTCCCAAGGTCAGTTCCACATCCCATTATATACTCTGAGTTCAATTCCAATAGTTTTAACTATTTGCCATTTCCTTAGTCCATTTCTTTTTCTTTTCATTTTTTTTTCATTTTTCCAATTTACATATCAATAAACATTTTTAACAGTACTGTGTCATATGTCTCATACGGTTATTTACATTTATTTCTATACATCTTTATTTCTCTGTTCTAACCAATTATACCATTTATTCCACACCTCATAAAATTCTGTTTCTTCCTTGCCTTTCATTTCTAATGTGAGCTTATACATCTCTGCACATTCCAGTATCTTATGTATAATCCTTTCATTGCTTGGTGTATTTTCTAGTTTCCAACATTGAGCGTATACAATTCTTGCTGCGGTTACTATGTGTAAAATGATGTATTGGAGTTGTTTCTTTATCTTTCGGTTAATTATTCCTAATAAGAATAATTCTTATTCTTATTCTCCTTAGTCCATTTCTATTCACCTTCTCTTATGAAAGACTATGAAAGTGTGATATGCCTTATTTGTTTTTTCTCCGTTCTTTCCCAGCTCTAGGTTACCACAACAAGTATCATTCATATGTCTGGGAGTTCACATGATTGGATGACTGTTTACCTTCTCTATTCTATCACAATCTCCATTTCTGCCACGGAATACTGTGAGATAATTAGTTATTTAGTCATGCACATCTTTGGTCTATCATTCATATGCATGGGAACATAGGGGGAAAAAAAGATTAAAGGAGATTATTCATGACTTGTCCACAAAGTCTGTTTCTCCCCATTGGACAGCAATTAGCAGAAAATGTGGCTTCCTATCAGCTATTTCACAAATTAACTTACTGTGACTGTCTTTCTGACTTTTAATCCCTTTCCTTTCCAGCAGCAAAATACTTGTTTCTCCTGGCACATAATCCTATCCCCACTGACAGCCAGGCCTACGATATTCATCCCAATACTTATCCTCATAGACATATTTCAAAGCCAGCCTTGCTAGTAAAAACACAGCACAAAAAGAATGAAATGTATTTGACACTGCAGTGCCTTGACATTCCAGACACTATGCCAGAAAAACCATCAGGAAAAGGGGTGAGAGGGAAAACAGTGTCAAGGGGATGGTTTGGAAGGTGTGTCATGTGTCTCCAGTTTATACAGATGTGACAATACTGGGATAAAATAATAGTTCAGGTTCCCCCCCCCCCAAGTTGCTAATGGCTATGTCTGAATTGTCCCAAAGTCATAACTTGTCTGTCATTATTTCCCATTTCTTTTATCTGATAAATTCCAGTCCTCTTGGACCTAAGCAACTTTAAACTGCAACTTCTCTCTTTATTTCTTGTATCTTAAATTCGCCCAGGCTAAGAGATTTATAGAGAAAAGCTCTTAGATACTGAATACCAGAATGAAAGAAGTCTCATTCCAAAATCTATTCAAGAACAGTTTAACTACTCTAGGTGGGAGCCAATTAATTATATCAATTCATTGATCAGCCCATTTTAACGAAGTTCTTCTTCAGAGCCAGATACAGGAGCTTACCTTTACCACTTTTATATGGAAAATTTATTAAAGTGCTCAGCTAGTCGAAGCTTCCCTTGTTATGGTTGAGTTGATTCCATTCTCCCCATGCTGTTACACTCCTCTTTGTGTAATGATATCTGAAGAAGACTCATTTTTCCTTTGTTGTTATATGTTCCAGGTCGAAAAAAGAAATCTTACATTAATTTCCTCCTATTACATATAATGTAGCAAAGTTTTGCACAGCAGCTATGAATGTGTGCAAACAACCGAATTCTGGTCTATATGAATAATCAATGTGAATGAATGGTCTACATGAATAATAAAATAATAGTAATAATGTTTGCTCCATCAATCCTTGGTCATGTATGTACAAACGATTAAAGGTTACTTATTAATATTATAGATTATTCAATTTTATGATTCAATTTATTTCCTAATTGTTAATTTATTGCACTGTAGGCTCTATCTGGTTTTAGATTTCACTGACTGTTAATTTTAAGGGTGCTTTGATTCTCCTAAGCAATTTTAAAATTTAATGTCTAGGCTTAGTGTTAATAGACTACAATGTTGCTTCTTTTTATTTATGGGCCTTATACCTCATGGTGAATGTTGTCATATCTTTTTTTCAAACTGACCAAGCATAGGTGACCTGAGCGACCAAGCTGCAGTCAATGGTGCCTTTATTCTTTCTCTAATTTTGAGTGAACATCTTCAGTGTTCTGTCTGGTGATGGAGAGGATTTCATAGCAGTGCTTTCAAGCCTTGTTGTATCACCAGCATTTCACCAACTTCTATTTTCTACTGCTGTCATTCTCCCAGCCTTATCACATCAGTATCATCCTGAAAAAGTAGCTGCTGGTCTACAAGAAAATAAATTTGTCCTGCCCATCAGATAATCCATGAGTAAAACCCAGCCATCTGTTTTCCTTTCTCTTTAAGAGACAAAATTAATGTGCCTTTGTTCTTCAAATTTTAAAGATTGGTGTGGCTAAGATTAATACATGAACCAAATTAATATATGAAAATTACATAGGGGTGTGTGTGAGAGAGTATGCACTGAAGAAAGTGCCAAAGACAACTCTCTTATGCAAAGTACAGTGATGAACTACTATATAGAATTCACATTAAATGAAGCAGTGAAGCGGTGGACGTAATAGACCGGTGCCTGGACGATGTAAGGGTCTGGATGGGAGTTAACAGACTCAAGCTAAACCCAGATAAGACCGAGTGGATGTGGATATTACCTCCGAAGGACCAGATTGATCGTCCTTCCGTGGTTCTGGGGGGAGAAAACTTAATCCCCTCAGAACGGGTTTGCAATTTGGGTGTCCTCCTGGACTCACAGCTGAGATTAGATCAACACCTGACAGCAGTGGCCAGGGGGACCTTTGCACAGGTATGTCTTGTGCACCAATTGCGGCCCTATTTAGATCAGGAGGCTCTGCGCACGGTCACTCATGCCCTTATCACCTCACGGCTTGACTATTGCAATGCTCTCTACATGGGGCTACCCTTGAAGAGTGTCCGGAGACTACAACGACCAGTTTATCTGCGTGACCGCCTTATGCCACATTCCTCCCATCGACCAGTGAGGTCGCACAGGGTTGGCCTTCTTCAGGTCCCGTCGGCCAGACAGTGCCGGCTGGCGGGACCGCGGGGGAGGGCCTTCTCTGTAGCCGCTCCGACTCTGTGGAACCAACTTCCCCCCGAGATCCATACTACCCCCACCTTACTGACCTTCCGTAAAGCCGTTAAGACCTGGCTTTTCCGGCAGGCCTGGGGCCAATAGTTGTTCTGATTGGCCCATGCATGGTTGTGTGAATGTTTTATTTTAAATATAGATGGTTTTTTCCCTTTCTTTTTTAAAATTGTTTTTATATGTTTTATTTTTTTATGATGTAAGCCGCCCAGAGTCCTTCGGGAGTTGGGCGGCATATAAATTTTATAAAATAAATAAATAAATAAATAAATACATAAATCAGTTTGTTATACACTTTATTAATATACGTTAATATACATTAATATAGGTTGTCAACCTATGGATCTCAGTAAGAATCATCGAAGGACAAACATGTTATTCCAGCAAACATGAACTGCCAGCAGGAATAAATGACCATTGAGGTTCCTTCTTCTAGAACTCTGTGTATTTTGCAATCACTTTATGGTATGGGCAGACATTGGAAGCAGAGAACTGATGGCCATCTTTCTCTTTCTCTTATTGAATTGAAGATCATCTTTTTCTTATATAGCATTTCTTCTGCTCCACTTCCTCCTCTTAGAAGTTTTTTCTGATGTTCAGTTTACATTCAGGCATGAATCCCATCTGGGGAATGGGAGATGGATCAGGTACCAAATGTCATGGGAAAATTTACTTTTAAAGAAACTTATGGGGCTAGAGAAAGGTTATGTGTGGTTTCCTGCCAGTGATCTATTAGGGAAGAATATCCAAAAAGATCAAGATGGTGGCTTTGATCACATGAGTTCTTGATTTTTCTGACTCCTTAGTCATGCTTCCACTTATCTTCTCTATTGCATGATCCCTATTCTGCATTAACTCTGGGAGGCTATCAGGAATATGTGTGAATAGACACTTATGAGATAATAGTTCTTCCCTATATACTGCCACCATATCTGGTAAAAAAATGGTTTTATCACTTCAGAACATTTTTTTTAATTTAACCCCCATTGGAAAGATGTCTATGCTCCTGAAAACAATTGATTTCCCCAGCAAAAGCTTTTGTGGCTTAGATCCCACAAGGCAGACAAACAAGTTGGAGCAAAATATGTACAGTAGGGATAGACACAAAAATTGCTGGAAAGGAAAACCATTCTGTCTGACTGTAATAGGGCTAATTAAATATGGTAAGGCTGTTTTGGACTGCAAATGCGAATGGCTTCAGGACTTCTACTATAAAACAGATGCACACATGCAACATTTCCCTTAATTATCATCACTAACCTTTTCCAGACTGGATTGTTTATTCAAATAAGAACAATCAGCATCTTAATTGTTTTATGAAGAAGCATTGCAGTGCCTGCTCTTTTGCTCTTAATCCTCCATTTCTCTCTCTATGACTTATGAAATGCTTAATTAGTCATTATGATTCAGTTTTAAAAAAACATTTACCCATGACAACAAATGACATGCAGAGGCATAAACAGACCCTTGAAAAAGCTTTCCAAAATTGAAGATAAGGCACAGATCAACAAATATTACCAAATCAGGAACATATCAGGCTCCTTAAATATACATAAATATTTATATTTAAGATACATTTCTATATATCTCTAATGCATAGATTTCAGCTGAAAAATGGTCATTATCAGACAAAATGAAAGATTATACACAATCATGACTACATCTGTCCTTGTTCACTGTCATACCTGTTAGGTGTGAAAGACCAGATCCACACAATTCAAATAAGCTGATTTATTGCTACAAGCCTATGCTCAGGAATCTTCTCAATTAACAGTCAGCACCTGGTTAGAATTAGATAAGAGTCAATGGCACTCAAGGGAGGTTGGACTTAATTTAGTTGTGGCTATGTAGGGATTCTAGGCTGGTTCCTCTTTTCAGTCTGCCCCCAGGTTCTGCCATTCCTTCTCCCAATCCTATGAATGATTCTGATGATCCATAATTATCTTCTGTTAGAAAGAAATCTTACCAGGTTCATTTCCAAACTGGGAATAAAAAATGCAGACAGCTGCTTGAACCAGAGGTGAAGTTTATATCTGAGAGCACAATGTTATCACCTTTAAAGCCCTTCCTGACTTGGGGCCAGGTTATCATCTCCCAGTCATTTGTATTCATCCAATTAGATATCCAGCAGGTTGGCCATGTTACAGGTCCTGTCAGCTAAAGAATGTCAGTTAGTGGGGACCAAGAGATGTGTCTTCTTTACCGTAGCCTCTGCCCTCTGAAACATTCTCCTTTCAGAGATGAGGATGATCCCAACCCTACTGGCTTTCTTTAAGCCCGTGAAGACTTGGTTGAATTAAGGGCCCCATATCTATTAACGTTTATGGTTACAGTTCCATTTGGTGCTATATATAATTATTTTGCATTGTTTTACTTGTTTTATTTGTTTTCAATGTGTTTTATGTTCTGTGATGTATGCTGCTCAGAATCACTTATTGAGAGAGGTAGCTACAGAAATCAAATAAATAAATAGCCAAGTTACAATATGAACCCACCCATGGCTTGCCTTTCTGCATCCAATCACTTATAAAGTCTATTGATGGTCCCAGTTCCCTTTTAAACTGGATCCCTAGTTTGCTCATGGGAAAGATTTGACTGAGTCTGACAAAGTCAGTTCTAGTTCCTTTTCATCAGCCAAATTTGCCAATTTGCTGATTTTCCATAGGTAGCAAAATTTGGAATGAATACTAGTAAAACATCTACAAATGAAGGTCACTCAGATTAATGAGGCCTTATCAGAACTGGCATAGGGAAAGAAAAATGAACATTCACATTATCAAAAAGGAGTAGTGCTTATATTGGTATATGTTATGTGAAATGAACTATCAGATATTTTCTTTTCCTTTTACTTTAACTATATGAGAGACAAGTAAGAAGGTCATTTCCTTTCCCTTTCCTTGTTCAGTAATATTTCTGGAGTGCACTTGAAGTGTAACATCTCTGTTTACTCTTCTCTTGCGTTCTCAATTCTTCTCTGATATGGTTGCCGGTCTGAATGCCATCGTGAGATAAAGGAGTCATGAACATTGTCTCCTGTGCATTTCTACACTGTGGCATTTAATAAGTATGCTCTAATATTTCCAAAGGTCAATTACAATCATATTACTCAAGCATCACCTTACTGTGCGATTAGAAAACCAATTAGAAACGGGGCTAACAGGCATTCATTCAACAACCATGCAAAGTATGGTTGGCTGCCTAAATTAAAAAAAAAAAAGTTGCAAAGACAGGTTCAGAGGTGGGTTCTTCCCGGTTTGGACCGGTTCACCCGAACCGGTAGCAACCCGCTGGTGACATCATGGAGCCAGTTCAGTCGGTGCCGGTCCGTGAACACTGCCATTGGGGCCGGTTTGGGCGGTGCCGGTCCGTGGACGCCACCATCTTGAACACTGCCATCTTTTTTTTGGAATTTTTTTGGGGGGGGGATTTTTTTCTTCTTCTGCGCATGCGCAGAAGCCGAGTTGCCAGCACTGTGCATGCGCCGCCATCTTGTTTTTGACTTTTGAAAAAAAATAAGAATTTTCGGCACTGCACATGTGCGCGCACGCACAAAGTACACGCGCGCCCATGCGGCGTGCACGTGTGGCGCGGGAGGAAGTGAACCGGTGGCGAGGTAAGTTAGAACCCACCCCTGGACAGGTTGTTGCTTATGTACTTAGCTATGATCTTATGCAAACCTTCTTGGGATTAAGATTCATTAAAACAGTAGGATGTGCATTTGCTGAAGAGCAAGATGAGGATCAGTTTAGCACACAATCTAATACATTTCATCTTGGGCATAGATCTGGAAAAGTGAATCATCAGCCATATGGATGCAATAAGTATTTATATAAGTCAGGGGTGCTTATATCTGGCCCGCAGGGCCACCCTGGAAACAGCAAAGGACCTGCCCACAGTGCCTCTGCCAGCGAAAATGGGCTCCCAATCTCCATTTTCAGCTGGGACGGCCTCCTGCAACCCTCTGCCAGCTAAAACGTATCTGAGGAGGGCCGACCCTCCCAAGCTCCGTTTTCCCTGGCAGAGGGTTGCAGGAGGCTGTCCCAGCTGAAAATGGAGATTGGGAGCCCGTTTTCACTGGCAGAGCACTCGGGCCACCACAGGTGCCCCTGACACAAGTGATTTCAAGCTGGCCACGCCCACCCTGGCCACACACACCCTGCTCCCACCCCCACCCCCCGAGGTCAAACACAACCCTGATGTGGCCCTCAATGAAATTGAGTTTGACACCCCTGATATAAGTGAATCTATACTATGACTTCCAAGCTGATTAGCCATAAGGGCAGGGTGGAAGCTACCCTCTAAAATATGCAACTATTCTCCAATGTTAAAGGTGAAGATGCTCTTCAGTGTTTGGTGATTTGTCCAAATTCTTCAGTGTTTGGAGTGCAAATGTGTATAAAAACAAACTACGGAAGTGTCTTCATCTTCTTGAAATTTCTTAATCTTCATACACAGTGAAATGGTTGTGATATTCCATTTCAAGGAGCCGAGGTGGCGCAGTGGTTAGAGTGCAGCACTGCAGGCTACTTCAAGCTGACTGCTAGCTGCAGTTCGGCGGTTCAAATCTCACCGGCTCAAGGTTGACTCAGCCTTCCATCCTTCCGAGGTGGGTAAAATGAGGACCCAGATTGTTGGGGGCAACATGCTAACTCTGTAAACCGCTTAGAGAGGGCTGTAAAGCACTATGAAGCGGTATATAAGTCTAAGTGCTATTGCTATTGCTATTCAAATAGTTCCACCTATTCTTTTGTTTTTCTCCAGACTTCTGACATCTCACCAGTTCTTCAGAAGTTTTGAAAAATTACAGCCAGTGGTTCTGAGACAAATTCTTCTAGTCCCTTCAGTATCCTAGGATATAATTCACTTGGCTCAAAAGGTATCAGTTAGCATAGCAAACTGTTCTCCTACTAGACTTTTAGTCATCCTGAATTGTGTTCCCGTCTTTTCCTCAAATATGTTAGAAAAGGTGTTCTCTCCTCTGATACCACTGTTTCCTCACTACAGCAGTCTTGATTAGAATCATGGGAGCAGGAAAGTAAATTAAAATGATTTTTTCTCTAGAAATAGCTAATTGCTAGCAAAAAATTGTTGAGGGAGGAGGCTTTAAATTTGTGTCCCCTACTTCCCCTGCTCTCATCCCTCAATGATGTCTGAAGACAAAAGAATTTGAGGATGATTGCTGCTTGAAGGAGAACAACTTCAATCATCAAGGCAAGAAGAATAGGTGTCCATAGATGAGTGAGCACCCTGGACCCACCTTCAGGAACAAATCCATCTGCTAATCCTAAAAATACTGTGCTTGCTCATCACTCTTTTACATCATTGCATCAGGTGCAGATTTAAATACAATTCACCATCAAATTTCTTTGGCCTTGAGTTTTTTATATGTTCATTCTACTCTGTTTTAGATCTATTAGGGTTATGCTTTAGGACAGTCTCCTTCAGAAAGAGTTTTCTTCAATTAAATTAATCAATAAACTAGAGCAAAATTGCAAATTGTAATGTGAACTGAATTGTTAGAAAGTAATCTTGTTTCTCCTTTACTGATATACTGTACCATGATAGGGAAAGATTACCAGATGGATACAATTTTTCTTTTCTATATAACTATCTGCCAATGATCCTACTGTGTTTACTCTAAGAGAAAACCATTGACATCAACAGAGTTAGCATCGTAGTATGTACATTCTTGTAAGATTTCAACTTTCAAAATTCAGGAACTAGTTTTAATAATGGGATTTGTAGTCATCCTATATCCATTTATCTATTTATTTCCTGCTAACTAGTTGTCTAATTTAGCATTCCTGTTTGGAAGACAGGGATAATCATGCTGCATTTAATTGTGCTGTGCGCTTTATAGCAGCTTTAAGAGCATTTGGGTGTCAATTTTGCTTCTTTTTCCCAGAGGACACAGCAACATAAACTCCGGATGCTTTCTGTCCATTAATTTCCCAGGAGCAATGAATGGTAGCTATAAAGAAAATAAGAAATATGTTAAAATTATGAAAGCCTATCAGAAAATAACAAGATTGGGAATGTGAAGCTCATAAGAACTTAGAAAGCCATGAATGATAATGGCTTCTATCAGTTACTTGTGACAATACCCAGAAAGATTAAAACAACCACAATCTCTCTTGCAGCAAAGAAATCCAAGAAGAAGACAACTTTTCCTGAATATAAACATGAACTCTATAATGTATTACTTGCTATTATGTTTTAATCTTTCGTTAGCACTGAAGTTAGAGGAAGACCTACCAGCTGACTTTTCAATCACTATTAAGTAATGGTTTTATTTATTTATTTATTTATTTATTTATTTATTTATTTATTTATTTATTTATTTATTTATT
>QLTV01002530.1:2370348-2396531 GCA_003457575.1 Thermophis baileyi
GAGCTCGTGTATTGTTATGGTTGAAGCTGAAGTAGTCATTGAAAGGTAGGACATTGTAGCATATAATTTTGTGTGCTACACTTAGGTCAGATCGAAGGCGGCGTAGTTCTAAGTTTTCTAGGCCTAAAATTTCAAGTCTGGTGGCATAAGGTATTCTGTTGCGAATGGAGGAGTGTAGTACTCGTCTCGTGAAATATCTCTGGACATTCTCAATTGTATTAATGTCAGATATGTAGTGTGGGTTCCAGACAGATGAGCTGTATTCGAGAATTGGTCTAGCAAATGTTTTATATGCTCTAGTTAGAAGTACAGTATTACCAGAGAAGAAGCTACGCAAGATTAGGTTAACCACTTTTAATGCCTTCTTAGCAATGCTGTTGCAGTGGGCTCTGGCACTTAGATTCCAGTTTAGGTTCCAGTTTACCATCTAGCTTCCCTCTGCCCACACATGAGCACGTAAAATGTATGCAGGAGAAAGATTTCTAAGCTGGTAAAAATATACACTCAAACACAGATGTCAAATTAAGAGAAATGATTGAACTTAGGGATGGAGTTACAAGAAGCTAAAGGAAAGGCAGATCTCAAGAACAGTAAGATGAATCTCCAGTCCAATTATAGAGGTTCATCCAGGTTGTTCAGCATATGACGTTTCTTTAAAGGGAATTATAAGGAATGGGGGAATGGAGCTCATGAGGGGATCACTGTGGAGATATGGATATGGTACAATTTCAGGAACAAGGTTTTCACACGTAACATGTAGCAGATCTAACACTACAAAAATAGCACAAAGAAAAAGTGGAGTATTGACATTGCTCCATTCCAAGAAAGGTAAAATACAAAGTATAAAAGATTTCCAATATGTTTCTTGTAGACACACCTTTCTGGTAGGAATGTCTGCATGGTAGATTGTGAGGACATTATTTAATTGGATTTGTTAAAAGATAGCTTTTTTGTTCTCAGGCCATTCATTTGAATGCTTACATATTTATGCTGCATTCATCATAGAGTTCATTATTTTCTCAAGCCTGCCCTAGGAATATTTCATAGGGGGTAAAGAAAAAAATGCTACCATTTTGTAGATATGCTAGACTGCAAAATAGTAGCAAAATTGTTAATGTGGATGCTGTTTCAGCAAGGGCTACAGACTACAATTGTGAGAATAAATAAAGTGCACAATGAGATAAAGCAGGTTACTCAACCAACCCTCTGGTAAAGAACAAGGACTAATTAAGATTCCAGATACAGGACTATTGATTCTGTGACATAGAATATTTCCTGCTGTATAGTTTCTTTCGACTATATTGCCATGCTTTGAATAGCCACCTGATTACCTTCCTGCCACCTGATTCCCTTTCTGCCCCCACCCCGCCTCCCACACACATCACCTATCCTTTTTGATATGTACAATTTTGTTTTTGTTTTTAAATCAAATATCATATTTAAAATAAGAGAACAAATAGGTATTGATGAATTAAAACATGTATAAGTAAGGAAAGCCAAACTTTCTCCAAATGGGATTTAATTCTGATAGGCTAACTATTAAATGGTGAAGATGGGATTTAGAAAACTGATATTGTAACAGAACCACAATATTAACTGTCTGGTGAAACCACCAATTTAATTTATCATCTAGCTACAACTAAGTAAGATATACTGAAGTACTAGCTGATACCCGTGCTTCGCTACGAAACTATGTGATGGGGCTTGATAATTTGACACTTAAAGCTTGAAAATTAATGAGTAGTTTAAAAAGGGACTGTATTATTTCGTTAGAGATGGTAAGCTAAGTTTCTGTTACAGATGAAGACATTATTTGCATAGCATAGACTTTAAATTCGTCCCTCAAATGAATTGTTCAGGACCTCCCTGTAAACAATATTCCTGGTTTTGCTCTCTGGCTGAAGGATGACCAGGCTGTCAGGTGAACTGACTCTGGAGCATGCCACATAGAACTGGCCATGGGAGAAACAGGCAGTTTCCCTTACTTGTGTTTTCCTAATGGCATCTGTAAATATTTTCCTGTGTTTTTTGTCTCTTTTCCCTTTAACTGGTGTTAGAGTAGAAGGAATAGATTCGTGAAAGCAAAAGCGAAACTGAAACTCCTCTGCTTGTGTTTTGCATTTGGATCAGATTTCTTTTCAGGTGGGGAGGGGGGAGTAGAACTCATTAGCATCAGAGCTTGTTAATATTAATATAAGAAATACTCATGCTGCGATGGTCATTTTGAAAAATCCTTTCTTAGTGAGCACCTAGAAGCCAAGAGGAACATACGTGGCAAATTTCAAATTTGTAGGCTTTATGGTTCTGGAGATTTCGTGATTAATGCGTGAGTGGTTTTTGCTTTTATATATATAGATTTTTGTAGTGGCAGCTGAGCAGATCTAATCAGCTTCAATTTTCACATCATTTTTCTCTTCACAGAACTGAGTCCACTTACTAGGGACACAGTGGATCATCTCAATGCAGACCAGGGGTGGGTTCCTCCCGGTTCGGACTGGTTCTCCCGAACCGGTAGCGGCCTGCTGGTGATGTCGGTGCCGGTCCATGGGGGCCGCCATCTTTTTTTTGAATTTTTTGAATTTATTTTTTTGAATTTTTTTTTTCCTTCTGAGCATGCGCAGAAGCCGACTTCCGGCACTTTGCATGCGGTCACCGTCTTTTTTTTTTTTTTTGGCTTTGTTTTTCCCCCCAGATTTTTTGTTACTGCGCATGCGTGCATGCGCGAAGCGCGCGCGTGCCCATGAGGCGCGCCCATGCAGCATGGGAGGGAGCGAACCTGCAGCAAGGTAAGTTGGAACCCACCCCTGATGCAGACACATCTTTCAGTTGCACATGAGATTTTTAAGAAACTAAAATAAACTACAAACTTTAACAATTAAACAGTATCAACTCAAATGGAGTATTCACGCATGCCCAATGTCTGTGGGAACAGCCAGGTCTTCAAGGCTGTCTTAAAGAATAGCAGTCTCAATATCTTTTTTAAAAGCCACTGCAAAATATATTGTACCTATGGTATATAATCATCATTCTCCAACTCACAAATAGCTAGACAGGAGCCTGCCTGCCTGCCTGTCTGTTTGCTTGCTTTCCTTCCAAAATCACCAGTAGGACCCATATAGGGTTGGGTAAAAGACTATCTAGAATTAAAAAGTACTTTTCAGGACATCATCAGTCC
This sequence comes from Thermophis baileyi, assembly GCA_003457575.1. Lineage (NCBI taxonomy): Eukaryota > Metazoa > Chordata > Lepidosauria > Squamata > Dipsadidae > Thermophis > Thermophis baileyi. Next base: position 2,373,524 of record QLTV01002530.1, read on the forward strand.
AGTAATTCATTTTCAGCATTAAGCTTAGACCATTGTTTTGCTCGTAGCCTGTCTCATAAAGCTAAAAATAGCTTTGTTTGTTTTAAAGAATGTCTTTTTTCATTTATATCTTACCTATATTATGAGCAACTTTATTGATATCTTTCATTTCTGTATTGAATTAGTGCACAGATTAACTGATTTGGCTTCTTTGGGACAATTTAATTAAGAGATCATTAATTTAGAACTTCTTGACAAGTCTCTCTTTTCTTTGCAACTTCAAGGACATGGAAATATAGATAATAGGGAGGTCACGGCTCAGGACAGGCCATTTCTTCTAATCTGACTTTGAAATAACTTATTTAGATTTGCAGAAAAGAACTTAAATTTCTTCTATACCAATAATTCACCTTGCAACCCATTCAGTAGTGCTGACAAAAAAAGGTTATAGAGCAAGGCAACTCCAGTCAGCAGAATGAACAGAAGGTTCCCTAAAGGCAGCAGAGTTTAACATAATTTGAAAGATGTGAAATAGCTCATATGGTCATAGAAAAGCAGTCATATATTTATAAGTGATATGATAAAACCACATAAGACCGTTACATTCAGAATCAAGTTATGTAACTGCTCCTCTGTCCATTCCAAATTCAAGGATTTTTAGGATTTGGTTAAGTAGTTGAATTTCTGTTCATTTATCTTCATAAAAGCTGTGATTAGATATTAATCCCTCTGTGGGTATTTTCCTGTGATACAAATGTAAAGGTTTTCTGGCAATCAACCACCCTCACTTTATTATCTTGGACAAGACAATAGGGAAATGGAACTTAACCAAAAAAAAAAATCAGAAGTCCGCTAGAAAGATAAGGAACTGAACAAGTGGAAGAGGCAAAATTGAAAAGGATAGGTGATATGCTTTAAAATAATCCCAGGATTGGAAGATTCAAATAATAAGGTGGATCTTGAAAATAGGAACTGCAACTGACCAATTTATCCCTCTAGAACAGCAGTTCTCAACCTGTGGGTCGCGACCCCTTTGGGGGTCGAATGACCCTTTCACAGGGGTCGCCTAAGCGCGCGCTAGCCCGCTATCTTGGTGCCACGCCCCCTTTGTCACCTCATCGCGTGCGGGGAGAGGGCGGATTTGAGATGTTCTAGATATTTTTTATTGGTTTTTTAGGGATTCGTTGTGGGGGGGTCACGGCGGCAGGGCGGGGGTTGCGGCATTAAGAAGGTTGAGAACCACTGCTCTAGAAGTTAAAGAAGGTCTGTATTGGAGAAGAAATGGATAGGAGAGGAAATGTATTTATATTGTGCTTTATCCACAACTCTAATAAACTATTGACTGAACTGAATAGAATTCCACCTAGGCAATGCACAGCAAATGTATCCATGACCTATTTAGCTATAGAAACCTAAAATAAAATAAAATATGGGTATAATACTGATTTTTATATTTAATACATTCTTCTTGCTATCCTCTGTTCAAGTACATTAAATGGAACTGACAGGCCTTGATGTACCTATATTCATCACAACGAATCCCTAAAAAAACAATAAAAAATATCTAGAACATCTCAAATCAGATTAATAAGTAAACGTTGGAAGAGATGGAGGTGGAGGAGACAGACAGACAGACACAGGATCCATATTTCAAATGGAATCACTAACTATTGTCTCTATTGTTGACCTTATCCTGTGGAGGAGAATCCTTGGAGATTCAAATGGTCCTAACCCTGATGGCCTTTCGCAAGGTGTGAAAGTTCTGAATGTTTACACAGGCATTTGGGTCAGCAGCTTAAGTGAGTCCTATTGGCTGATTGGTTTGTTTAGAGACTATGGAGGAATGGTTTTTCAACACCTGGCATATGTTATAGAATAGTTTTTATGTTGATTTCTTTGAACTATGTTATTTGTTGTTGTTTTAATCTTTGTAGGCTGCCCAGAGTCACCTTTGTGACATGTGTGCTATAGCAATAGTTTAATTTAATAAATAACTGAAAATTATACATTTGAATTATGCTAGAAATTAAACATGGGAAGTACAAATGTAGCCATGTATATTGCAACAATGGCAAGCATTGAATCAATAGTTTGAGTGCCGTTTTCTGAAGAGCAAACAAAACCACACTTCACATACAGTAATTGCCTTCTTTTCTCCATATCCCTTCTTTGCACTGATGGGGGGGAAAAAAAGACTAAAATAGTTTCAACTGATCTGAAATATTTTGATATCTAAGACAAAGGACAAGATAGTGATTCTCACCCCACATCTTTCATTCCATGTAGGGAATTAAATAGCCTGGAGAGCTAACCTGATTTCTATTCTGGCTATGACATCATTTCCAAGAGCAGCAGAGTGGCATAGAGAGCAATGGCTAGAGCGTATAGCAAACACAGCCTAGCCCACCAACATCTTGCTGCTATTCCCAAGCGACCAACGGTTATCATCTCTGATGGCAGCTTCAGTCTACCAAACATTAGAATAGAATAGAATAGAATAGAATAGAATAGAATAGAATAGAATAGAATAGAATAGAATAGAATAGAATAGAATAGAATAGAATAGAATAGAATAGAATAGAATAGAATAGAATTCTTTATTGGCCAAGTGTGATTGGACACACAAGGAATTTGTCTTTGGTGCATATGCTCTCAGTGTACATAAAAAGACAAGATACATTCGTCAAGAATCATAAGGTACAACACTTAATGATAGTCATAGGGTACAAATAAGCAATCAAATCATACTAGGAAACAATATCAATATAAATTGTAAGGAACAAAGTTACAGTCATGCAGTCATAAGTGGGGGGCGATGGGTGATAGGAAGAATGAGAAGATTAATAGTAATAGTAATGCAGACTTAGTAAATAGTTTGACAGTGTTGAGGGAATTATTTGTTTAGCAGAGTGATGGCGTTCGGGGAAAAACTGTTCTTGTGTCTAGTTGTTTTGGTGTGCAGTGCTCTATAGCGTCGTTTTGAGGGTAGGAGTTGAAACAATTTATGTCCAGGATGCGAGGGGTCTGTAGATATTTTCACAGCCCTCTTGACTCGTGCAGTATACAGGACCAAGGGAGACATGATAGCAGTGTTCCAATATTTGAGGGGCTGCCACAGAGAGGAGGGGGGCAAGCTATTCTCGAAAGCACCTGAAGGACAGACAAGGAATAATGGATGGAAACTGATCAAGGAGAGATTCAACCTAGAAATAAGGAGAATTTTTCTGACAGTGAGAATGATCAACCCAATAGAACAGCTTGCCTTCGGAAGTTGTGGGAGCTTCATCACTTGAGACTTTCAAGAAGAGATTGGACTGCCATTTGTCAGAAATGGTGTAGGGTCTCCTGCTTGAGCAGGGGGTTGGACTAGATGACCTACAAGGTCCCTTCCAACTCTGTTAATCTAATTTCCTAATTTCCTACCCAGGTCCTCAATGGAAGGCAGGTTGGTAGTAATTGTTTTTTCTGCAGTTCTAATTATCCTCTGAAGTCTGTGTTTGTCTTGTTGGGTTGCAGAACCAAACCAGACAGTTATAGAGATGCAGATGACAGACTCGTCTTAGGTAGATGATTAGATGACAGACTCACATTAGGGCTTAACTTGCTAATCCTTTTAGATAGATACTATGCCTGGGATGTGCCTGAATTGAGGATGGAAGATTTTAGGATTAATTCTCTCCTTCAGTCTCGCTCCCTGTTCCTCTCCATTCATTAGCCTTAGAAGCTCTACAGAAGAGTCAAACTGAGTGAGCAAATAATGCAAAATGTGCACATCTATGCCTCGGTTGTTGTTTATACTCTTGTTCATTATGAGTACAAGGAAATGAATGTTTTCTCCCTTGTTTGACTTTTGACTAAATGCCTAACCTGTTATTAATTTGGCTGGTTTCTTGACTCACTAAACAGCTTTTGGAAAAGACACTAAATTGTGGCAACTAATTAAGTATTCCTACTTCCCTGAAAAAAGTGACTTTCCTTCGACATTGGCCTCTCCTGTACACAGTCAACAGCAAACTGGTTCAACAAATTCTGACTTGCTTTTCATGAAAGTCACTCTATTTTTTCACTCTGGGCTGATCTTTGATGTGCAAATATGCACAATAATATAAGCTCTCACATTAGTGGAGTCACCTCAAGCTATCAGCAAGTGAGGGAGATCATAGAATAATTTATTTCAAAATATTTTTAACCTTGCTCTATAGCCAAGAAACACTTCTAGAGCAGATGACAAAGACCTAAAGTTGTTCCTGTTACCAGTTGGCTTTGGGTCCAATTGAAACTATTTTTTTAAAACCCTTTATAGAACAGCAAAGGATAGGTCAGAAAATGTTTTTTAGCCTTCTCTGAGTTTTGACCATTCTTTTCATAGCTGAAGGATAATTAACGTTCAGTAGTTAGTCCATATGGCATTATTGTCACCATACATTTTCTTAATGTAAGCCTTCAAGAATTCTGTCATACTCCTTTAAAAAATACACCCTGGAGACATATGTTATTTATGACACAATCAAGGTCAGTTTCGGCATATCCCAAAGCTGGTAAAAAAAGTAGAAAATAATATGGTTTTTAGGTTTAAGATTTCCTTATTTAAAGAGAATCAGCATCCTGGGTATAGTGAAATTCACTTTATCTGAATATAACCCTAATTCAGTCTTCTATAAACAATAGAGCAAATGTGTTAGGTCCCTTGCATTTTTAAATATTCAAATGGCAGTTGCAGATTTTAATGCTAAACACACACAATAGGTCCCATGAAACATCACTATGTTTAGGTAATCATGCTCTGGTAAATATCAACCTTAAGGCTGGTTAACATACATTTATATATACCATGCTTATTTGTGTACAGGATAATAATTGTGCCAGAATATCTGTTCATGCTGATTACATTTACATGTTTCCTGGCACTCTTGGGAGGGGGTACAGTTTTGTTTGTAGCATTTTACATCATGCCTCTGAAATTGTCCCCGTTTTATTATGTGATATTATACCATTATTTTACTGTTTTGTATTTTAGGTGTATTGCTCCAAGACCTTGGATTGTTAGGCTAAAAGATGGCTGGATGGCTGGATGAATGAGCTGTGAAATAACTCAGGCAACCATTTAGTGCAATGCCCATATCTTTGTACATAGGAATGGACCTATGTAAATTAAACTGAAACATGAGAATTAGTGGATTAAGCTTTAGCTTACGCCCATCTTTGCTATGGTGAAAGTTAAATGAGCTTGAAAGTAACGCTAAAATTAACAAGCCTCCCGAGATACAGATCAGATTTGAAATATGAATTCAAATAATTCAACTTAATCATGTATTTTGCAGGTTAGACTCAAATGTTGCAAGATATAATGAATTTATACAGATTAGTCAGACCAGGAATGTGAGCCTGAAATAGGCCTGCTATCTTAGAATTTTGTAACAATTCCCCAACAGTAGACATGGCCAACATACATTCCTCCAGAGATCAGAGTAACCTAATCCCTATTGGGATTTTTAGTTTTTTACAGAAATAGCATATGTGGGATATAGTATATTATATTTTGATAATTCTGAGTTTTAACCAATTACTGTATATGGACATAAGCAGCTCTGACTCACTTGTGATTGGATTAGCATGTAAGCCTTTAGTATATACAAGACAGTTCACACTTAGCAACCAAATTGGGACCTGCAACTCTGCTACTAAGGGCCACAGAAGCTAAGCAGAAAATCACATGACTACAATGGGCATACAAGCTCACTTCCCTTTTGGTTTTTAAGCGAAACCCTACAATTGCTAAGCCAATCACATGACCATGACTTAACATTTTACTTCCATTTCCACTATTAACTCTGCTTGTTGCAAGCATCTTGCAAATAACTGCAAGATGCTGCAACAGTCATAAATGTGAGGACTGGTCACAAAGCTTTTTTTATATCTCATCATATCTTCAAAGGACTACCTGTAAAATAAATAAATAGTATAAGAACAAAAGCAAAAGGTCTGAAAGTATTTGCAGAAGATGATTGTTAAAGTGTTCTTTATCACTTAACAATCTGCCACCTAAGTCTATTATCATAGGAATTCTGGATACCATTCTGTGTACTTTAACATAATTATGATATCTTGTACTTTATAAGGTAATGTGCTGTTGTACTTTTACATGTGATTTTGCTCATCCCCCACAGGGCCTTTGGTAAAGCCCCATTGTTTCTTTCAGCACTTGGCTCCACAGACTCACATTTCTGCAGTAATCAAAGATGTGCCCTTCCTGCACTAAGAGTTCTCTCTGATTAGCCTTGATTAGCTGTTAGGTGTCTTACAACTTCGGCAAAGCCTGATTGAGAAATATTATTTCTTCCTTCTGTTCTTCAGCATTTTCTTCCTTTTATCTGGACTGAAAAGTGAAGCTGATGTGCATTTCACTAATGAAGAATTGAATCATGGCTTAGGTTAAAAAAATAATAATCAAAGGGCCTGTGAGAGACTGTGCTACACTGGAATTTGATTTAGCTTCTTCTCCAGAACTGCCATCAGTCTGCTTCTATTGGTTTCTATGATGCATTCTGTTTACCCATCTGATGATTATAACAGATATAATAGAATAACAGAGTTGGAAGGGACCTTGGAGGTCTTCTAGTCCCTCCTCAAGCAGGAAACCCTATATCATTTCAGACAAATGGTTGTCCAATCTCTTCTTAAACACCTCCAGTGTTGGAGCACACACGACGTCTGGAGGCAAGTTGTTCCACTGATTAATTGTTCTAACTGTCAAGAAATTTCTCCTTCGTTCCAGGTTGCTTCTCTCCTTGTGTTGTAAGGAATATCCTTCTGGGTTCAGTTCCAAGTGGGGAAAAAGACACTGGATTCATGGAAGTTGCTTGGAAAGAAGGTTTAATGGTGGATAGGAGCACATGGCATGAGTTCCTGAACAGAAAAGGTGGATCACATGCTTCCAGATGTAGGGTGAAGAGAAAAGGGGCGAGATGCTGAGAGTGCCCTGGTTTTATGCTCTCTGTTGGCCCCACCTTAAGTGTTTCCTGTTCCTGTGTAAGAAATGTATCCTGATTGGCTGTCAGAGTCCCATGGGGCCATGCAGGGGCAACTCTGTAGGCTGTCCTGAATACCAAGCTAGTTTGAGTGCTGGCTGATGCAATCTTCCCAGGTGCCATGAGGCAGAGGGCTAATCCTATCTTTGTTATGTAGAATAGACTGCCCTTTGACAAAGGTGGAGGGATGAATGAGTTTGCTCTGGTCTTAATGGTCCATTGACAAAGGTGGGGGCTACTAGGAGTGAGTCTATTTTCTGCCTAAAAACATGTTTCCAGGGATATTCTATATAATCTGCCTTTTTAATATTTCCTAGGAGAGGGTGGGTGCTAACTTCCTACACTTGATTAGTTTCCATCCAGTGCTGCTTGTCTTGCCTTCAGGTTGCTTTGGAGAATAGGTTGATCCTGTCTTCTTGCGGCAGCCCCTTAGATATTGGAACACTGCTATCATATCACCCCTAGTCCCTCTTTTCATTAAACTAGACATACCCAATTCCGGTAACCATTCTTCATATGTTTTAGCCTTCAGTCTCCTAATCATCTCTGTTGCTCTTCTCTGCACTCTTTCTAGAGCCTCAATATCATGGCAACCAAAACTTTATCAATATTAGGCTATTGGTTTGAGCTCCAAGCTTGGCAATTTTGTTGCAAATGTTTCATCACCATTCGAGGAGATATCGTCAGTGCATTTTGAGTTGTGGATTGAGTTGTATCATTATTTGATTTGTGTGATTATCTGGAAGCTTCCCTGCTAGACCCAGAGCTATTTTTCCCTAATATAGTAGTATTGGACTAAGCATCGAAGATACAGAGCTATTTTTTTTCCCTAATCCAGTAGTATCTTCTTGGACTAAGCATTGATACACCCGATATATCACAACCCACCTGCATTTGCAGGCTTCCCCTTCACCGTATTTTTCCAGTGCCTGTTTCTTTTAATAATGGTGCACATGGAAGTGTAAAACTGAACGTTTCTAAATTTTTCACACACAAAAAAAATCAGGATGATTTGTAAAGGCTACAAACTGAATAGTGAACAATCTGACAGGAAGAAAAGGAAGCCAAAGGTCATCATCAAGCAATCTTTCATTTTCTTTCAAATGAAAATAACAAACATCTTCAGGGTTTATGGAAATGAAGTCATCAGTGATGCAGATTGTTTTTAATTAACTGGGACACCAAGAAAGCCCAGAGGGGTGCAGTTAATCTTTGCAGTAATTATGTTCTGTTGTATGGATGGTCAACTGCAAAAATGTAGAATTTCTGTATCTTTAAATATTTGAGGGGGGGAAGGGAATTTCAACACATAAAGTGTCTGTTGGATCAATTCTGCATAACTGCATAATTCTAACTAAATGCAGTTGACTAAATGCAGTTTCTGACTGTATTGAACCCTGGAATAATTATCCTGATTCAGCTAATCTATTTGTGACCAAGTGTCAGTTCTTCAAAGTACACCAAACAAGGAAATCAAAGTTATGAATGTTAATACTACCTTTATTATAAGGTTACAGTAACTGAATCTTGCAAATCTGAATACACTTTCCCCTTTCCTCCCTTTATCTTGTAAAACTTGTAAAACCTATTGTAGGTAGGGTCCTGTCTGAGATGCTTTTTCAAATTACATTTGTGTCCAGACTCAGATTTCTTTTATCTGACCATTGTCATAGTTGAAGTTCTTGCTCCTGTTCCTCAGGTTTATTCATTCTTCCCATTATACCAGTAAAGTCCTAACATTAGTTATTTCCAATCCCATTTTACCAAGACTGTCTATATACAGTAGTTATAATCATACTGTTCATTAGTACTCACACAGAGTTGATTGATAATATAGTTAATCTTTTATTATTGTAGTTCAGCTGATTATTCAACTTTTTATCATGATCTCCAATTCTATTTGTACATCTCTGCCTTTTTTCAACAGATAGAATGATGGATATTACCCCAATTCTGAAGAAATATGATCTGTTCAAAGTTCTGAGCATGAAGTTATTTTGAAATTCTTACAAAGATAAAAAGGAGGAAATCATTTGCACTTGAAATCACATAACTGGGTTTTTTTAAAAAAAACCATTTAAATAGGCTTTCATCAACTGATGGAATCAGTTGGATTATTGCGATGTACATGGGGCTGTTTTTGAAAACAGTTCAGAAATTTCATCAGGTTCAAAATAGAGTAGTTATTGCTCATAGGAACCTGCCAGTACAAACAAATTATGTCAGTACTTCACAATCTTCCTGGCTGCCAATCCATTTCTGAGTCCAATTTAAAGAGCTGATTTTAAAGCATCCAATGTCTTGAAGCTAAGTTATGTGGGAAAGCACTTTCTACCATACGTACCTAGCCAGATCTCAGGATCTGCTATTCAGGCTCTCCTTCAAGTTCCCTAATCAAAGAAGGTGAGGGCCTTTTCTTTGGTGGCAATCCATTTACAAAATATCCTTTCCAAACAAGCTCACCTGGGACCCACATTAGCATATTTTGGCACCAGGTGAAGACTTTTAATATTAAGTCTTCTGGATAAGAAGACTTATTTAGATGTTCAATATTTTAATAGCAATAGCAATAGCAGTTAGACTTATATACCGCTTCATAGTGCTTTACAGCCCTCTCTAAGCGGTTCACAGAGTCAGCATATTACCCCCAACAATCTGGGTCCTCATTTTACCCACCTCGGAAGGATGGAAGGCTGAGTCAACCTTGAGCCTGGTGAGATTTGAACCGCCGAACTGCAGCTAGCAGTCAGCTGAAGTAGCCTGCAGTGCTGCACTCTAACCACTGTGCCACCTCAGCTCTTATTTATAATATAAATAATCATATTTATATTATAGATTTTTTTTCCCATCTTGCTGTTGCCTAATTCCTGTGGTGGTTTTATTTTCTATTTTATTTAATTAATTATATTATTGATCTTAACAATACAATATTAATTATTATGCATGCTTTAAACTGGGAGTATTTTATTCCAAACCTAGAGACTCTTGGCAATTTGGGCAGTTTCATTTAAAAAAAACTAAATTAAAAAACAATAAATAAGGGTAGAGCAAATCTATGTTTAATAGATTTATGCAATCCTCCGAAAATTTTGTCTTAAGGTAAAATCTTATTAAAATCTAAAAGGGGTGGGAATAGTTTAACCGATTTATTTTTTTAAAAAAAATCAAAAGTAAGGTTAAAGTGCTAATAATCAAAAGGCTTATTTTTCCTGGCATTCCAAATGTACAATTTCATATTGCTTCATTACTATTTCGCACATAATTTACAGTATGAAGCGAAGATTAAGCTATGACTGTTGCCTATTTCAATTATCCCGTACAATGATTCCTCAAACGTAAACCAAGATGACAGCTTTGTTACAAAATCTAGATTAATATTCCTGAGGGAAAGCTACTGAATCAGAGTGTTCCATACTTCTTTCAGTTGTGTTATGTCAATTATACAGTTAACACAGTCATCTTTCTGCTACTGCATTGTAGTTAAGCTGTATATCCACTGATCCTGTACTGCCTTCACAAAGAGATATGGATAATCGTGTCCTTTCCTCTGAAGATAAAAAAAACTCATTCTGTGTCACTTCCAGTGGGGAAATTGTTTTGAAACCTATAGTTCGGTTCCAACTCGGCAGATAAAGAAGTTTTAAATTATGTATCATATTTCATACAGAACTCATTTCTTTCAACAACTCTCCTATCTTTTCATAAGGGCTTAAAGACGTGACTGTGCCAGTTGGCTTGGGGCTCCAGTGGGGGATCAACACAATGGCAAGGGGGTTGATTATGTAATAACAGACCCCACCTTCTCCCCCACTCCCGCCCTCCCCATGTGTCTTTTGTTGTAAGGTTTTATTTTAACATTTAATGTTTTAATTAAGATGTAACTGTAAGCCGCCCAGAATTACCTTGTGGTAAGATGAGCAGCCAATAAATTTTATTTATAAACAAACAAACAAACAAACAAACAAATGTATGTATGTACAGTGTAAAAAGCATTACTTTCCTACACAGCTTTCTGCATCTTACTATTTTATGCAGCCCCTAATCCAGTGCTTCTCAACCTTGGTACACTTTAAGATGTGTAGGTTTCAACTCCCAGAATGCTGGCTGGGGAATTCTGAGAGTTGAAGTCCACACATCTTAAAGCTGCCAAGATAGAGAAACTTGACCCTAGCTTGAATTCCCTTTTAAAAGCAGAGCATTATTCCATGGCTGAAATAATGAAATATCAAGGAGGTAGGAGGGAGCACTCATCATAGACAATAGGAAATTCAAGATAACGTGGGAGTGCATCAACAGTAAATAAGCAGCAGATGAAGAAATTTATAGCTGGCATCATTCTCCTATGTCTTATACTTTATTTATTCTTCTATAAAGTTCTCAGACACAGAAAGTGTCTTGCAGCAGTTCAATTTTTGATCTGGTCATCAACTCAGGCTCTTTACTCTCAATGTAAAGAGGGATGGTAGAAGATTTTAAGATGGCATGAGTGACTAGTCATTATACATCAAATCCAACACATCTGCAAATTCCTTGAGTAAGGCATCTTAAAGGATGATTATTAAATTATCACTGTCTAATCCTATCCTATCTTTGCCCTCCAAATGTGATAGGGCCATAAGCGTCTTTTCAAAGGAGAGGCTTCACCTCAGATCTAGTTCTAATGATCTTAAAAGGGAAATTATAAAGGATGCCATTTTTTTTCTAGTCAGAAGAGGTAGAAGAATTCAAGCAGATATGATGTGAAAGAAGGAAGGTGAGACTACAGAAGAAAATCAGACATAGTGGAGAACAACTAAAAATGTGAAAGAAGAGAACAACTAGTGGCGAGTATCAAAAATGAATCCCAACTATCTGGGGTTAGTGCAGAATTGGATTTTTGAAGATGCATTGTAAACATTTTTACAAAATGGCTGCCACTGGGAACAGCAGTTTCCTGTTTGCAAAAGGCTTCCTATTATAAATGTGGCAAGTCACATAGCACCTGTAGTTTGGTTTTGGGGCTGTTATTACCATTCAGCAAACATTAGGTAGAAGTGAGAAAAAGATATCTTTCCTGTATAGATCCCTAGTTCCTCTGAATACTTACTAACACTATGGCCACCATGTCCTCCTGTGTATGTGTGTTTTCTTTTACTGATAAGGGAATCCAAATACCTTGATGCTACCATAGTAATTATAGACTAATTCTGCAATTGCTAAAGAAAAATTGGAAGGAGTTTTCTGTTTAGGTTTTTCTTAGTCTTGATGGATTCTTAACTTATCCCCATCAGAATGCAGGAGTATCTACCGCATGTGATTTCATTTATAACAAAAATAAACAAAGTTTTGGGCATGAATTACGTTAGTGTACACATGCATTTGCTACTGATGCATTTAAAATACCTAATTATTGCCTTTTTCTTATCTTCATTTATTAATTCTAGTGAGAAGCTGAAGTACTGGTGTGTACTCCAGAAGTTACTGTATCTGATGTTTCAAATAAATCCCACTCCACTCATTAACACAGGTGGAGTTTCTGATGAATACAGAGTTGATTAGTATATAATTTATGGCATTCATCAGCATATGATTTTAATTTTTTTAACAAAAAAGTGAGTGAATTTAGACTGCATATAAGCAATTTCACATGGAAGATTGTCTGTGTCTGTGTTATGTATCTACATTTCACATGCATAATTGCCCCATAATTTCTATTCTTCTGTCCATAGAAGAGAAAGAATACTTCAAGTTAGTTTTCTTTTTTAAAAAAATTGCATCAACTAGGATTACAATACTGAATGTTTTGCTAATGCTTCAGAAGTTGCTATTAACACATGTGAGATAAACACAAATATATGCGCTATTACATTGTTTTTTCCCCACTGAATAAGAGTATTAAAATACTGATTGAATCAGGCAATGATACTATTATGAAATCATCATAATTTTAAATCTAAACTCGTCTCTCTCTATTTTTTTTTAAACAAACCCAAATGTTTACTCATTGGACTCTAAGCATTAAAGATCAAGATTACATTTCTTAGCTTCAAGAAATACAGTAAACCCAGGGGTGGGCTTCAAAAATTTTAGCAAGGGGTTCTCTGCCTGGTTGCTGGGTGGGCTTGGCCATGGTGGGTGTGGCCTAGTCGGCCTCCTGCACCATGGTGGGGGGCATTTTTGCCCTCCCTGAGCTCCGGAGGCTTTCCTCGAGCCTCCGGGAGGGCGAAAACAGCCTCCCCAGGCTCCGGAGGCCCTCTGGAGGCCAGAAATGGACCCGTTTCCGGCCTTCCTGAACTTCCGGTAGGCCCGTTTTTCACCTTCCCCGAGCCTCCGCATGTGCCCTGCACTTACCTGCATCCAAAACAGGCCGCATGGGGATTCCTGGGAATTTGGAGGTTCTCTGAACTGCACAGAATCTTAGATAGAGGTTCTCCCGAACCCCTGCGAACCCCCAGCAGCCACCTCTGAGTAAACCACTGGAGAGAGAGAGCTCTATTAAGTTCTAGTAAAAACAAAAATCTCTGTACTAAGATTTCCCACCAAGAAGCCCAATACTTGTTTAAATAATAGGCATACTGATTTTTTAAAAGAAATTTAAGAGAAACTTTTTAACCTATTCCATATGAGCCACGATGGCACAGTGGTTAGAGTGCAGTACTGTAGGGTATTTCTGCTGACTGTCGGCTGCCTGCAATTTGGCAGTTCAAATCTCACCAGGCTCAAGATTGACTCAGCCTTCCATCCTTCCGAGGTGGGTAAAATGAGGACCCAAATTGTTGGGGGCAGTATGTTGACTCTGTAAACTGCTTAGAGAGGGCTGTAAAGCACTGTAAAGGAATATATAAGTCTAAGTGCTATTGCTATAACAAAGCTAATTTATGGGATATTGGGGAGCAGCTTACTTGGTAAAAGTCCTCAAGAAGAGTCAACTGTTATGGGGATTATGAATTTCATGAACTGAGATGAGAATTGGTCAATGTCCCTTCAAGCCTTATAAAAAAGTAATTTGTATAGTTGGGCATGGAAATATCCAGGGATTCTTCTTAACCTAAATTTAAAATGTAAGAATATGTAATAACTCTGAAGCCTATCATTTTACAATTACTGAAATTCTTCACTAATCCGTAGTTTTTTGTTGTCCCAACATCAGAATTAGGTCACTAAGCCAACAGATGTCAGTAGAAGAATAATGTCAAAACTGCAAGAGCATAGTCTTTTTGGATATAATGAATGAGCACCTCATAACCTGTGTGAACCTATAGCCAAATCTTTCCTACCTGGCTACTTTGTTCTCCCTTACAGCCCCTTCCTTTTCTCTTTGGTAGCATCTCCAGCATCGTTTGGCTGGGAGTATGTTTGTACGTATGAAGGTCACATCTAAATTTGTCTTCCTTAACCTATGATGCTACTTTCTTTCATACATTCATAGCATTCAATATTTTTTCAAAGCATCTATTTTTCAATGCGTTAATTTTTACATATGTAACATATGTAAAAATGTATCTCTTCCATCTCTAATTTGCAGCCCCATATTATAAAAGAACTTGACCAAATTATTTTGTCTGAACTGGGACTTCCTAGCAGTCTAATTTTGCTCCCCATCCCCTGGGCAAAAAGTGACAACTTCCCACTGTTTGTTAAAATCAGTTTTAGAGTTGATTCCAGTCTGATAAGCATTTCCTCATTCCCAGGGGTGGGTTCTAACTTACCTCGCTGCCAGTTCACTTCTTCCCGTGCCACGTGTAAAAAAAATTAAAAAAATTAAACATTTTTTTTAAACAAGCCAAAAACACGATGGCGGCGCATGCGCAGTGCTCGAAAAAGCTGAAAACAAGATGGTGACACATGCGCAGTGCCAGAAACTCAGCTTCTGCGCATGCGCAGAAGAAATTTTTTTTAAAAAAAATGCCCCCCCCCAAAAAAATTGTTTAAAAAAAAATTATCCAAAAAAAAGATGGCGGTGTCCACGGACCGGCACCAACCAAACCGGATCCATGACGTTAGCGTGACATCACCAGCGGATCGCTACCGATTCGGGCGAACCGGTCCAAACCGGGAGGAACCCACCTCTGCTCATTCCCTCTTTCTTAATCAAATCTGGGGCCTTTCTTTGAAGCTTAATGAAAAAAATTTTTAAAAAGGAATCCTGTTATTTATTTGCTCTTGTATATACAAATAAGAATATTCCTATTCTTATTTCTATATACAAGAGCTATTAGCAGACCACTACTAATGGGAGAAAGAGATGGGAGAGAATGAATAATTTTTAATGTGGTGCATTTTTTTCAGGCATTTATTCTAATTAAGCAGGATTTCATGCTTCTCTCCTTAAAAAGCACAGCTAATACTGCAGCATGTATGACACACCTGCAGTCCTATTTACCATACCCTGGATAAAGCTTCAGTGCATTCAGTGGAACCTGCAGGGATTATAGTGAAAAGCAGTCACCCCTCGTTTTTGTAATTCTGTCATTAACAATATATTTTATTGCCAATCCTAAAAAAGTGTCATTAAAAGAGAAAAGGTCTGTAATGAACTATGATTTGACATTTAACATTGTTTCATGCAAAATGTTAAATATATACAAGTTCATATTGACGTGAAGAGGCTGCTACATATTTTGGGCTCTTATATAAATAACTTTTCAGGACTAGTCACTCCGAAGGTGCCCTGATTCATTTCAATGTCTCAGATGAAACAAATAAGAAAAGTCACAGAACAATCAGCATGAAATTACTGTATAATATTAGCCTTTACCAGTGACCTCTTTAGTAGTGAAAGAACATGCTCTGTCACTGGATAAATAGTCAAATGAAAGATGACTATTATTATTATTTCTAGCGTGGATCCGGGAAGTACTAGTATACTCACAATAGAATCCCTTATGCCACCAGACTTGAAATTCTGGGCTTGGACAATCTGGAACTGCGCCGCCTGCGGTCCGATCTAAGCATAGTACACAAAATTGTCTGCTACAATATCTTACCTGTCAATGACTTCTTCGGCTTCAAGCACAATAATACATGGGCAAACAATCAATACAAACTCAAGGTAAACCGCTCCAAACACGATTGCAGAAAATACAACTTCAGCAACAGAGTGGTTAACGCCTGGAATGCTCTACCTGACTCCGTTGTTACAGCCTCCAACCTTCACAGCTTCAACCTCAAACTGTCTACCGTGGACCTCACCCCATGCCTAAGAGGTCCCTAAGAGGTCCGTAAAGGGGGCGTGCATAAGCGCACCAGCATGCCTACCGTCCCTGTCTTACTGTCCCCATTTATCTGTACTTACTTCCTTTGTTTTATGTTTATGTTTATACCTATATCTGCTATCTTGTACATGTTTGACAAACAAACAAATAAATAAATAAATTTATATGAGTTCAGGTTAGCATTATTGCCATGACCTTTTTCAGTGGCTGAAATGGAGAAGCCTCAGGGAAACAAGACGGGGATTTCTGTATGGAAAAACTGTGGAAAACAAGTTTCTAATCTTGTAGTGTCTATTTTGTTCTTTGTTAGAACTGTGAAATCCATCATCTGTAGTCTGATTCAAAAACGCTTTACTAAAATTAATTTATTCTGAGGCCAGAAATTTGTTCTGGGTAAGAACTGTGAAAAACTGCTTTTTTCCCCTTTCATTAGTACATCTCACTGTTGCAACTATTGTTAAACAGTTAAGAGTCAGAAACACTTGCCGGTCAGTTGTAGATCTTTTAAATATCTGTCATTGGACTGATCATCTTCAGCTGATTCTGGCTAAAGATCCTCGATTATGAAAAGAGATTCCAAATCTAAATATCAGCAAGACTAACTCCCTTTTTACGACATGATTACTATCAACATATCAACATACAATTCATTAAAGCAGGTGTGTGCTACCTTCTGCTCTTCAAATGTTTTAAACTACAACTTTTATTCACTCCAAATCAGTTCAAAAAGCAGCCAACTTTGCTTATTTAATGCCCTCTAGATCTATTGAGTGTGTAGTTCAGAATTCCATGCTAACACAGTGTTCATTAAGTTTTCAACTGCACACCTTTTACAAAATTGCAATGAAGAAAGCCACCATAAAATATGTGGCAGCCTTCATAACTCTCTCTTCCCTAGCAAACACCTTCCAGTCAACAGTTTGCAATGAAGTCAGCAGCTTTTATGTGTATAGACATTGCATCTCTTCCCAATTTGCTGTCTGAGGCTGCTGCCTTCCACAATTAAAATCAAAGCAACAACAATAAGATCTCAGATACCAACTTTGCCTTGACTAGCTCTAAAGCTTTTCAATCCATACAATGGTATGATATAACGGGCAAATGAGCCCTTTTCTAATATAGGTTGGTTGTCCAGAGAAGATGGCAATGAAAACAGGCAGGCACCAACAGACTGAGATAATGAAACAATCACATCTGTTGAAGGGGCAACTTTTCTCATGGGTGAAAAAAAATAAATCATTTCTGAATAAAATTACAAGACTGAGGAAGGAAAACAAATAGTGATTGAACCTCAGATTTCTTTTGGCAGCTTTTATTGCAGTGGATGGAAAGACCTGGAAATTAAATATCCATGCACTGGGTAGCAGAGAGAATTAGCATGTTGTGTAATAATACAGCCACATTTCTGATTATGTTAAAATAATCCTTCACAAATCCTTTCACTGATCATAGATATTGAGTTGTAAATACATCCTCTTGGTCCTATCTGAATTAATCATTTTCTTCCTCTATTTATCTGTTTTTATTACTCAGGTTTGCACATCAAGCTAATATTGGCTACAATACAATGCATATCTCAGAGAAAGATAAATGGATTCCTTCTGCAGGCCCTCATCCAGGCATTTTTGATGGGATAAGATAGTGTCCCCTTAATTCTAACTAACATACAATTACCAGTTTTTAACTTCAAACAAAAAGAGACTTATGAGAAGTTGTTCTGCTGCTATTGATGAAATATTGGCTCCTCACCTCTGGCCCCATATAAATTGTAGGAACTTTCTTTAGGTAAAACAAATGAGGCTTTTTCAGGGAAATGGTATCAAGTAACTGATATAAAGAATATTGGAAATCACTTCTTTAAGTATCTTTTTTCTGTTTCTTCTTTTTCCATTGTTTTCAATACCTTTCTGTGTAATGCTGATTCCATCAGCCTGGCTGTGATTTTATTAGCTTTTAAAACTTCTTGAATAAAAGTAGAATGGAGGAGAAGACCGAGTTCTGGGGCATCCCATACTGGACTGTTTGAAGGCTTGTTCTCTCCTTCCCATAATCATTGAACAGAATCTCCTGCTTAAGAAGGAACAGAATCACAGTAATACGATGCTCCTCATTCTCAGACACACAGATGATCAGAATAATAGAATAACAAAATAATAACAGAATAACAGATGCTCAAGCAGGAAACCCTAACAAATGTCTGTTCAATCTCTTCTTAAAAATGTCCAGTGATGGAGCATGCACCATTTCAGCTCTCCACTGATAAATTGTTCTCACTGTCAGGAACCTTCTTAGTTCTAGACTGGATCTCTCCTTGATAAATTTCCATCCATTACTTCTTGTCTTACCTTCAGGTGCTTTTCAGAATAGGTTATCCCCATCTTCTTTGTGACTCTTCCAATATTGGAAGAGTGCTATTATGTCACCCCTGGTCCTCTCTTGGTTAGACTAGTCACTAGACAGACCCAATGTCTAGTCATTATATATTTTAGCCTCCAGCCCCCTAATCATCTTTGTTGCTCTTCTCTGTACTCTTCTGGTGTCTAAACATCTTTTTTTTTTAAATCGTGGTGACCAAATCTGGATGCAGTATTCCAATAAATCCATAAATGTACTTTGATAAACAGTATTGAAAGCCACTGAGAAATCCAGTAAAAACAGATTGGTTGTTTTTCCTTATCTAAGTCCCACTATATGCTATCAGTGAGGGCAACCATTTTATATATACAGGGTGGTAGTTGTAGAACGGTGCAGAGTCCAAACAACACCTTTTGAGTAAGAGATGAACCGAAGTCTTTTTCAAACAATCATCATGCACTACCCAGCTCTTTGCCCTGTTCATGACAATCTGCACCAACCAACTGTGAAGCACACATGTGATATCTGCCATCACAGAGACCCCAATGCATTTCCCTCGAATTCTTAGGTAACATCACATGAGATTACTCTGTCAACTCATAAGACTCTAACCATCTGGTTCCTGCTTTAAGTAAATGTGAGTTATTTAATCCACAAAATGATCAGCCAGATGTTCTCAGGAAATATTTAATGGATCTTCCAGACTAGCCTTCCCCAACAGACAAGTTACTCAAAATATCATTGCTGGCTGGCATTCCATGAATGTAACAAGGTGGGAAAATAGTTTATTGAAAATAGTCTGTCTTATTTGAAAAGAAGAAGGAGAAAAAGTCATAACTAATCCTAATTCAAATTAAAGTGTGGGAATTATCAGATTATCCACACTGGGAACAGGAGAAAAAAGGGTTTTCCCATATCAGATTTGCTGGTGTCTCAGTTTCTCCCTGTCCACCAGAGTGTCTTTTAGGGTTTAGCCATACAGTTTTCTGAGCAAATATTTCTATGCTCTATAGAAATAGCAAATATTTCTCCACTCTATAGTTAAAAGTGAGATCCATCACAGGAGGCAACTTGTTGGGAGCCCTGTCAATAAAACCTCACTATTTTATTGACAGTGAGAGAGAAGCCTCATCCAGGTTATAGAAAGTGAAAACAAATGGAAAATAGAACTCACAGGCTCTTTATAGATTGCATTCACCTTTATTTTCCTGATTACATATGTGTTATTTACCATATTATGGGATATATTATATGCCCATAACCTTATTGTGATGGCCCCAAGTGCCAAGTTACCTTTCTTTTAACCCCTCAATGAAATACAAAATCTGCTACATAAGCTGAGGGCTGCTCAGAGTTACAAAGCCTGATTTTCTAGTACTACTTATTTATTCAGATGTATATAAGGCAAACCACTGATTCATTTCTGATTTAGAAATGATTTGATTTCTGATAAATTAAATATAGGTTTAATTGACTATTTAGCTCAGAAAAGACAGATGTAAAATAAAGACTTCATAGATTTCCATTGAGATTTGCATTTCTAATAGGAACTGATGGATTGGAAGTGTTGAGTAAGACGTGTGAATTATTAACCCAAAAGTCATTAGTTCAAGCAACATTGCATAATGAATTTATTTAATAGATTTAGACCATACTTAAGTACACTTAATTGGAAGACTAAGACACATCTGTTTATAGTAAATAATAATTTAAATTATTGCAAACATTCTTAAGCTAAATTGCTAATAAGAGTGGCTGTGATCATTTGAACTTCTATCTGGAGCCAAAAGTGAAGATGTCAGTAGATTTTCTCTCATAAGTAAGTATGTGTAGTTGCAACCCTATTCCTCTTCCCTAGGACTTAATCTTCCTAGAGGATTGTTTCCCCCCCTCCCAATAAGAAGGTGGTCTTTCTCCTGCTAGGAGGAGGGAAATCATTTCCATCTTTTCAGCTAGGCAATATGCATTTGCCACCCAAAGACTTCTTTGCTGTCTGTTATCCTATGATCTCTAAGGTAAGCAGTAGGCTCCAACTTCTACCCTGTATTTAGATATATCATGTTGGCATAGTAAGAGTTTATGCAGGATGGAATAGCGAAAGGAGAGAGGAGAAAGAGGAGGCAACTGATCATATGTTGTAGTGTGATGATTATTTTTTAAATCCTCGATTTAAGTACAATGGCGAGTTTAAATCTGTCGACATCATCAAAGCTCCCGGGGCGGCTAGGTTAACGCGGCGGGGGGAGTGGGGTGTAGAATGGATTCAGCACTCTGGCCAGCTCCGCCACTGTTGAATGCCTGCCGGCGCGAGAAGACACAGAGGGGGAAACCGCAAGTAGAGAGACGCTCCTTAGACAACGCCGCTAAACGGATCGATGTTGAGGCGATCTGGGAGGGCAACTACATCAAGGCAGCAGGAACGTGCTTTCTCCGTTCCGAGGAGACCTCGAGATAAAGAAGCTCTGTGGGAAGAGGCTTTCCTCCCCCACTTTTCGATCATACCGTAGGTTCGTTCATTTCTTGTACTGCTGTTCGATCAAAAGAAAAAAAAGGGGGGGAGTGGGCAGAGGGGATTCCCCCCATTCAAGTACTTTATTGAAAAGCTTCCCTTTCAATAAAGCGAGACGGAAAGCACATACTTGTGCCGATTTCAGGAATGGTGCTTTGTCATTCAATCTTTTCCCTTTTTTAAAAAAAAAACATTTTCATTTTGTAGAGTGTCTCAGATCCTTCTAATTTTTTTTAACCTCGAGGAGGCTAAATTAACAGTAAGCCATTGAAAAAGGGTAGCCGGTTTGATAGCTCGGTTTATTTGTGCTTGTCTTTGCTTTTGAAGGTGTGTCCTCAGAAACTGGAGAAAGAGGGATGACATTCTATGTCCCGATGATCACAGCCGTCAACCAACTTTTGTCTCTTCATCTTTTCTTACTTGGCATCATGAAGGGAAATCTGGAAAATATCAGTGCCAAGTGGGAAGGACGCATCTAATTCCTTTCCATGAATAGTTCCTTATTGTAGAATTTGGCTGTATTCTCCCTTTGCATCTGGGAACTAAAGTGTGACTCCCTGGGATCAACATCCATCATTATGTAAAAGCAGAATGGCAAATTGCCCTCAGACAGAGTCTTTACAGTTTAAGTTAATGCTGTCCATGCAGATGATTTGTGAAGAACAAAGGTACATACGTATTTTATATTTTTAAAATCTCTCAGACTGGTGGAGGGAACCTTTTCCTTCTTTGCACTATGCTCATTTGCAACATCAGTGCAATTAAAGATTGGAGCACTTTTCTCTCCCAGATTTTGCCCAGTGTCAACAAGACTCTCAATCTGGTGCAGCAAGTTGAAGCCACCACCAACTCTGTGGTGAGTGTCCTGCAGGATCCCGAGCAAGACAGTTACTTGTCCAATAGCCAATCCATGAATTCCAGTAACTTTACCACTGGCCTGGACCAGCTTTTCCAATATTCAGATTCGGACAATGATCAGCTTTATAAGGAATACAAACCGCCACCTCGGGATGCCATCCCTTTACCCAAGGCAGTGCTTTACCTTCTGATGGCAGCACTTGTGGTGGTGGCTGTGGCTTATGCCATTGTTGGGCATCTCATCAAGGATCTTGTCCATGATTTGATAGGTGAGTGTTAAAAGTACACTATTCTTTTGCACCATGTGCAGAGTTCATACCATCTGTTATTTTTGCATGAGACACTTTAACAGTTTCTGCATTTTTCAGATCTATAATTCCAACATTGATGAAAAAGGCAATCTTATATTTTTAATTTAGTTGGGAGCAAGACTCATTGGGTTCAGTGGGTCTAATAAATATGCATGAGATTCCACTACAAGAATCTGTTGAATGTAGTTGCTCTTGTTGATTATACAACAAACATGAAAGAACCTCAAATGCACATCCCCAACATTATGTGAGAAGACATCAGAAAGCAATCTGTCTCAGAGCAAGATCATCCTGCTTCAAGTTTCTTAATTGGTTCTGTTTTGATTTGGACCTTATATGTGCCCTGTTATAAGAAAGTACCAGAGCTTCATTTATCTTAATGGTTTGTTGCTGCTGTTGTTGCTTTTTTAAATGTAATATCTCGCCATCTAATGCAAATAAATTTATAAATTATGTCAATATTACATCTACCTTGAAGAATAGAACAACAGAGTTGGAAGGGACCTTGGAGGTCTTCTAATCCAACTCCCTGCTTAGGCAGGAAACCCTACACCACTTCAGACAAATGGTTATCCAACATCTTTGTAAAAACTTCCAGTGTTGGAGCATTCACAACTTCTGGAGGCAAGCTGTTCCACTGATTGAGTCTATATGTACATATTATTTATATAAAATATTATATATATATATCTATATATATCTATATATATCTATATATATCTATATATCTATATCTATATCTATATCTATACATATTTTTTTATCTTATCTGTG
>QLTV01002530.1:2397634-2412312 GCA_003457575.1 Thermophis baileyi
TTATTTATCAGTAAACATATGTCTCTCTCTCTCTCACACACACACACACACACACACACATATATGAGTTTATATGTACATCTTAAATAATAAGGGAGGCTAAATTACTAGTACAATATTTGGAAAAGCAAGATGTATTCTTATTTGTAGTGGCACAAATGGGGTACTTACCAGTTCTAATCAATGCAAAATTGAATAAAAAGAATTCTGAAGTCTTCTTTTGCAGCTGATAAAATAAGGTTATTATACTACTATTTATTATGTTAAGGTCAGTGCAATCTTAGACCACAGGCTCTTTGGAATAAGTTTATTTTTTTAAGTAATGCCAAATATAGGATTATGATCTTCATTTGGGCCACTTAGTCAACTCATTTATTAAAAGATACATGTAACTACATTCAACATTAAATGGGTGAAATCTATTTGCAGATGGTATTTTCTATCCCTCCTTCTTTTCCAACCCTTTTCCTAAGGGTAGGAGTTAAACGATACCCATTTGCACAATTAAGCACAGCAGTGCATTTCTTGATAGCTAATATGTCAAATAGGACTATTAACATTAAAAAAAAATGCTGCCCAATATTCTGCCATTAAAAAAAATACTGAAAACTACAGCAATCCTAAACATATGTCCAAAGAAAAATATTCTATGCCTAATAGAGTTTATTCCATTAAGTAAGTATAGGATTGAAACTTAAGTAAATAAATATTTTGAATAACCTTGAGACAAGCTTTTCTGATTTGAATCCCATTAAATTACTTTCACTCTTGTCTAATAAATAACTTGGCAATGTTGATAAGAAATCCAAATAAAAACTGGATGTTATTATTTTTTTCCAAAAAAAATGAGGAATTGGCCACCCTGCTTTGTCCCACCAATCTGGGGTACAATCAGAGCACTATATGATGCCTAGAGCAGCTACCCCATTGACTACATCTTCTTCCTCTTCCACTACTCCTTAAGACTCAGTTCATCCAGACTTCCTAGAAGACACATCAACTTTTTCTTCATCTCCTTCTCTTTGTGCCGTAGTATCAGGTTGGCCCATAATTATATGTACTTTTAACTTGTTCTAAAGTTTAAAGTTTAACTTAATCGGTAAGCTAAACAAACAATGAATTGTATGCGTGTGTGTCTCTCTCTATGTGTGAGTGTATTCTCTAATATTCTTAGATGTTAGGTAGAACAATAAAATTAAAGAAATGAGCAGTGTGGTTGAAGATTGCTTACTCAGAAGCATGTTTTATTGGGGTTAATAGATTTTCCCTCAAGTGAGTGTGTGAAGATTGCAACTCAAGGATCAAATAGCATGTTATACCCAAGCTAATGCTATGTTCTATTATGATTAATATTTAAACCAGTTCAGCAGAGAATCCTAATAAGCAGTCAAACTAACCCTTTAGGAGATCTCATTGCTTTACTAACACAGTCTAACCTTGGGCAAGCATCTTGGTTTAAATCCATTTTCCCTTTCAATTAATTTCAATTGTACTTCTAACTAGAGCATATAAAACATTTGCTAGACCAATTCTCGAATACAGCTCATCTGTCTGGAACCCACACTACATATCTGACATTAATACAATTGAGAATGTCCAGAGATATTTCACGAGATGAGTACTACACTCCTCCATTCACAACAGAATACCTTATGCATCCAGACTTGAAATTTTAGGCCTAGAAAACTTAGAACTACGCCGCCTTCGATCTGACCTAAGTGTAGCACACAAAATTATATGCTACAATGTCCTACCTGTCAATGACTACTTCAGTTTCAACCGAAACAATACACGAGCACACAATAGATACAAACTCAAAGTGAACCACTCCAAACTCGATTACAGGAAATATGACTTCAGCAACAGAGTGATTAAT
Organism: Thermophis baileyi; assembly: GCA_003457575.1. Taxonomy (NCBI): domain Eukaryota; kingdom Metazoa; phylum Chordata; class Lepidosauria; order Squamata; family Dipsadidae; genus Thermophis; species Thermophis baileyi. The sequence goes on from QLTV01002530.1 coordinate 2,399,511, forward strand.
GTCTGGAACTCACTACCTGACTCTGTAGTTTCATCCCCAAATCCCCAAAACTTTACCCTTATACTATCTACTGTTGACCTCACCCCATTCCTAAGAGGTCAGTAAGGGGCATGCATAAGTGCACCAGATAAATTGATTGCAAAAAATTTGACTTCAGCAACAGAGTGGTCAATGCCTGGAATACATTACCCAACTCTGTAGTTTCTTCCCCAAACCCCCAAATCTTTAACCTTAAACTGACTACCATTGACCTCACCCCATTCCTAAGAGGTCTATAAGGGGCGTGCATAAGTGCACCAGCGTGCCTACCGTCCCTGTCCTAAAGTTCCCATGTATTCGAAAAATATGTACTCGAAAAATATGTACTCAAACTATGTTTGTACTTATTATATACTCACATTAATATTTATACTTTACCTGTAATCATATACATGCTTGACAAAATAAATAAATAAAAAATAAATAAATAAATAAAAATGGAAATATCCTGTGTTTTAGCACAAAACTATAATAGTGATATTATTAACATAGTGCATAAATATCATTTTAATGAAACATTATATTACATGTACACTAAATCAGATGTCCCCATCAATTTTATCCTTAATGACCATTCTCTGTATTGTCCTCTGCCAGAGGCAATTATTTCTATGCTTGCTCTATTTTTCTCTCAATTCCTGGAGATGACAGACTATCCTTCAAACCTGATTCATTTCACAGCTCTTACAGATAATATCCTTCATCTTGTCAGAAAGAATAGTTCTGATAAAGAGCAAATATTGGAACTGATGATCTTTTATTTATGTTCAGAACAAAAACAATGTGTTTTCACCTCATGCAAATGGAAAATGGAAATGAGTTTCAGGGTACCTCAAGATTGCTAGAGTGAAATGAGATCTCCAGCTGACATCTTCTTAGCAGGTCACACATGTATTCCTCCTTCATACATTCCAAATTATTGAATTCTCCTAGGAGGGAAGATGACACTAAGTTTCTTAACTCTTCCAGGTGAGTCATCTTTTTTTTTTCTTCCAAGAGAAGCTTGATAATTTATTTATAAGCATAAAGCCATTCAACTCCATAATGACTCTAGTTTACATAAAAATTAGATTAAAAAAGGAAATAAGAAGCAAAGTCACACTTCCATGCAGCCTTTTCCTGCCATATTCTTAATGCTCTAATTGTAAGGAGGAAAAGGGGGACTCATTGTGAAATCTAAAAACACCAATTCTGGACTTTGCCTCACTTTAGCAAAGCCATACCTAAGTGGGAAGAAAAGTGCAACAGAACAGCATATCTGTCAATCAGGGTTGACCTGTGGAGTTCTTGGTGCTCTCTGAGCTTGGATGATGTTATCTAGTTGTATAATGAAACATCTGCAAGCAAACAATCAAGCTCAGGGAGCACCGAGAACTCCACAAGAAGCTGCCCTTTCTGGGTTAGGCCATTTATTTATTTATTTATTTGTTGCATTTTTATGCCGCCCAACTCCCAAGGGACTCTGGGCGGCTTACAACAGAAGTATAAAAACATTAAACATGACAGCTGTGGCTAGGGGGACCTTTGCACAGGTTCGCCTTGTGCACCAACTGCGGCCCTATTTGGATCAGGAGGCTCTGCTCACGGTCACTCATGCCCTTATCACCTCACGACTTGACTATTGCAATGCGCTCTACATGGAGCTATCCTTAAAAAGTGTCTGGAGACTACAGTTAGTCCAGAATGCAGCTGCGCGAGCAGTTGTGGGTGNATGGCTGTAGAAGATGCCACACTCCTCCCAAAGACCAGTGAGGTCGCACAGGGCTGGCCTTCTTCAGGTCCCATCAGCCAGACAGTGTCGGCTGGTGGGCCCGCGGGGGAGGGCGTTCTCTGTAGCCGCTCCGACTCTGTGGAACCAACTTCACCCCGAGATCCGTACTACCCCCACCTTACTGGCTTTCCGTAAAGCCGTTAAGACCTGGCTTTTCCGGCAGGCCTGGGGCCAATAACCTATGGATTGGCCCATGAATGTTGGTGTAAATGTTTTATTGATATTTTTAAATTGTACTTATTATGTTTTTATCAGTGTTTTTATTCATGTGTTGTGAGCCGCCCAGAATCCTTTGGGAGTTGGGCGGCATACAAATTTTATTAATAAATAATTAAATAAATTAAAACAATATAAATATTAAAAAATGATTTGGTCAGTCTAATCTAACCCAAGGCTGCAAAGAGTCACCTATTGCCCCCCAAAAGCCATGCTCTTGAAAGCATTCTCTCCAACATTTCATTATGAGTTGCAATTTTCAATCTGACAGAATGGGGAAATTACTCAATATATAGGGAATAGGATTGTGTAGCATCTCAGATTCAAAGACAAGAAGGCAGTGGTGAAATCCAAATTTTTTTACTACCGGTTCTGTGGGCATGGCTTGGTGGGCGTGGCAGGGGAAAGATACTGCAAAATCTCCATTCCCACCCGACTCCAGGGGAAGGATACTGCAAAATCCCCATTCCCTCCCCACTCTGGGGCCAGCCAGAGGTGGTATTTGCTGGTTCTCCGAACTACTCAAAATTTCCACTACCGGTTCTCCAGAACCTGTCAGAACCTGCTGGATTTCACCCCTGCAAAAAGGGGCTTCAGCATGTGAGAGGGACGTAGATAGAACCTGTGTACAACTCTTTGAGCCAAACTTGTTTCTTCCCAGAATTGCAGAGCAATTTTGGAGAGCGGCCTCAAAACCCCAGGACAAGAGGTAACTAATTTAAGGAGTTGCAGGCAGATGCTACATGAACATCCCTCACACTGCAACTTGAAATACCTTTCAATCTTTGAAACTGAAGTTCTTCTTAAATGTAGCATTTCTAGAAAAGAGTGTTAGTTTGGGAAAGATCAATGATTAAGCTTTGCATATAGGGGAGAACTGTGGGGAGAACAAAGATTACAGTTTAAAAATGAATGCAAGATAGAAACAATGTCCAATTACAAATCATAAAGCCTCTTGTAAAAAAAAAAGTATAACTAATGTTTGTTCAATTCAGTTCCCACACAAATTAGATGAAATGCACAAGAGCAGAATCACCTACAAATTCTTAACCCCAGGATTTTTTTTTACATAAATTCCCTCTATGATTTATTGCTAAGATTTCTATGCTGTTCAGAGGTAGTCAAGAATTGGGTATCATAAAAATCTTAGTAACAAATAAACCAACAGTGATTCCCCTAGGCCAGAGGTCTTCAAACTTGGCAACTTTAAGACTTGTAGACTTCAACTCCCAGAATTCTCCAGCCAGCATAGCTGGCTGGAGAATTCTGGGAGTTGAATTCTACAAGTCTTAAAGTTGCCAAGTTTGGGGACCCCTGCCCTAGGCCTTCTACTTTGGAAGGACTATGGATTGAGCCCTGCATTGCACTGGGATCTAGTATCGGGTTATTTTTTTATTATCAAGATAGTCCTGTAAATACTTGCTTTTATCACACTGTTCAGTAGAGCTGACTCTCTACTTAAACACAACCTTTTACTGTTCTGGTTACATAATGGAATGATATGGCCCCCTGATCAGAGCATGATTCCTGTCTTGGTGTCCTATCCTCACCAGGGCTCTCAGGAATAATAAAAGGAGAATATTTGTAGTTCAGGGTTGACATGAAGGGTCCTTGGTGCTCTCTGAGCTTGGTTGTTTTCTTCCATACATTTCATTACCCAAATTAGGTAACATCATCCGTGCTAATGCTGTTACCTAATTTGGGTAATGAAATGTCTACAAGAAAACAACCAAGCTCAGAGAGCATCAAGGACAACCCTCATCTCAAGAATACACTTGCTGTTGCATTTTAAAATGACTACATCTTGTGAACAAACTATCTCTTTCTAGATCAGCGGTTCTCAACCTGTGGGTCGCAACCCCCTTGGGTTTTCACAGTTTCAAGCTCTCCACAAACTCAGATGCACCATTTCCCAAACTTGTATATCTGCCATCTATCTGGTTAGATATTGACTGAAGTTTTACTATTAATTCAAAACTTGTAACATCTTTTCACCGACATAATCATACTGTATGGGATTGATATTGCTCTATCTAACCCAGCAATCAGATGAGGCAGCCATAGGCCCCTCCTCTCTATCTAGGAATTCATTTAAGTTTATCTCCCTTTCCATTATCTGGAGTGAAATTCTTCACCCATAATGACTAAGGGAGAGCCATCTTCTTCATTTTATGAGGTATATTGTTGAGAAAAATGTAAAATTGTTCATGTTCATTGCATTGATGACACTATCTAACCATCTGATCCTCTGCCATCCCTTCCTTCCTTCCTTCCTTCCTTCCTTCCTTCCTTCCTTCCTTCCTTCCTTCCTTCCTTCCTTCCTTCCTTCCTTCCTTCCTTCCTTCCTTCCTTCCTTCCTTCCTTCCTCCCATGGCCTTGGTCAATGATAGTGATCATCTTCAAAATAAAACTCAGATTGTAGATACCAATGAGGTCATTTATTTTATTCAGGGAGGGTTGCACAAATTCATTTAATTTTTAGGGGGTTGTAATATCACAAAATTTAAGAACCTGTGATATCATGTGTTGGGCACACTTAACTACAGCATACACCACATCGCCACATCTAATTCCATCACTTATGAAAGGGAGCTATATTGCAATCAAAGTAAAAAAGCAAGCTTGTAACAATTTAAAACAGATTATTATGGCATTAGTTTAAATGGGTGAGATGCTACCGTTTTCTTTGTTATTTCACTCATTTGCAAATTCTTCAAATCTGATCCCAGCAACCCTTCATTATAAAAATGTTCCTTCTTCTTAGCCTTGTGGCCCGTTTGCTAGATTGTTCTTCTTCTGCCTTATCTCCAAATTCCACATTTCAGTCTATTCTTTCCATTAAAATAATCCCTTTAAGTTAGAAAAATCTGAGAATGAATATAAGACTTCTGAAAGCTTCTGATACCTCAACACTTAAGGGAAGTGTGAGTCAATGACCTATTGCTGAAAACCTCAGAGTCCTTATAGTAAATCATGTCTGGATTTCCTTGATCCATGAGTATTAGTGGCACTGGATTATACTGAGGGATTCAATATTCTTTTGGAAAACACATTGAACACTTACCTTATTTAATTAAAATAAAAACTGCTTGAACAAACTGAAACTGAAGGCAACTGTCTCCAAAATATTCCTGTGATAGGAACTTTCTCAGTTGGGATCAAATATATCTATTTTACAGTTAAACTTTTCTTCTGAAGTCCATCAGCTCTGCAAATGTAGTCAGGAGAATGTACATTTTTTTTAATGCAACATTCTCTATTCACAAGGAAGCAAAACTTCTGTTTATTAAATTCACCTTCAGATGTGAAGATTTTTTTTGTTCTCACCCCAGTTTCATGCAGTTTCCACCTTTAAACTTGGCTATCCATCTGAAGTTACACTGTGGAGCCACCACATGTTAGCCTGTAATCCAAGTTCGCACTTTCTCTCATTGGATCATTGCCTCCAGCCACTGAACAGCAGAGAAACCCAAATAGCAATAGCACTTAGACTTATATACTGCTTCACAGTGCTTTACAGCCCTCTCTAAGTGGTTTTACAGAGTCAGCATATTGCCCCCAACAATCTGGGTCCTCATTTTACCAACCAGAGAAGGATGGAAGGCTGAGTCAACCTTGAGCCGGTGAGACTCGAACTGCCGAACTGCAGACAGCCAGCAGTCAGGATAATTAGTCTGCAGTACTGCATTCTAACTACTTCGCCACCACAGCTTATATGACTAAGTCTGCCCCTCAGTTCCACTTTATATTATCCTTTTGGACATATTTTGGACACAGTCATTTATACATCCTTTCATATGGCTATTTATCCTCTAAGCAAGCCAGAGAGGTCTGTCATGTTTATTTGCAGCTGAGACTGCTAAAGCATTTTCTATCAGAAGCTTCGAGACTGGGGCCTATTTTAAACCTATGTCTCCTGCTGTAATTGTTCTACAAAGAAATTTGAAATCCATACATCACTTCCAGTTTGTTGCAAATATGAATGCATAATTAATCATTCTGAAAGTGACCATTACACACACACACACACAAAAAAAAAACCCCAGCAGCATCTATCACTGGCCTATATTTTAGAGTTTGTTGTTATTAATTTCTATCCTAATTTTTTTTTCAAGGAACTTAGCAAGCAAGCACATATGCAGGCTGATCTGCTATCATTTTATCCTCATAAGAACTAATCTGTAAATTGAGCTGACAGATGGTAACTGGCCTAAAGTCACCTAGTGAGCCCTATGATGAAGTGGGACTCAAATCTGGGCATTTCTACTCCCAGCCCAATGTTTTAATCGTATCGTACTAGTTCATGAACAAGTCTAAAAACGTTGCAATGTTATTTTAATGCCAGTTTATGAGTCCAACGTGGGATGTAGAGCCGCGGTGGCGCAGTGGTTAGGGTGCAGTACTGCAGGCTACTTCTGTTGATCACCGGCTGCCAGCAGTTTGGCAGATCGAATCTCACCAGGCTCAAGGTTGACTCAGCCTTTCATCCTTCCGAGGTCGGTAAAAATGAGGACCCAGATTGTTGGGGGCAATATGCTGACTCTGTAAACCGCTTAGAGAGGGCTGTAAAGCACTATGAAGCTGTATAAGAGCCGAGGTGGCACAGTGGTTAGAGTGCAACACTGCAGGCTACTTCAGCTGACTGCTAGCTGCAGTTTGGCAGTTCAAATCTCACCGGCTCAAGGTTGACTCAGCCTTCCATCCTTCTGAGGTGGGTAAAATGAGGACCCAGATTGTTGGGGGGGCAATATGCTGACTCTGTGAACCGCTTAGAGAGAGCTGTAAAGCACTGTGAAGCAGTATATAAATCTAAGTGCTATTGCTATTGCTATGTAATTGGTAGCATATTTTCCAAATGAATGCCAATTACTTTCAACAATGAAAATGGATATTCAAAATTACTGAGCACTGAGAGGAAGAGAAAAATGGGTGGCTAGGAAAAACAATCAATTTTGGAGCCCTTTGGGGAAGTTTGAGAAACCTCCTTAGATCGTCTGTACTTTCCAAGTGTATGGTGATTCTGAGATTCTTTTTGCATTGCTATTCTTACTCCCAGAGTCAGCTGTAGCTATGAAGAGGCCCTTCTAAAAAAGACGTCAGTGGAAACATTCAGCTGGGACCATGATCCAAATTTCATCCAATGTCAGCAGGGTGGCTACATTAGAGATACTGGGGCAAATGTCAGTGGCACACCTGAGTGGTGAATTTAGTGAGGCAGTGACAAACAAGATCTGACTGGGATATCAGGTTCAGAGCCGAGGTGGCGCAGTGGTTAGAGTGCAGTACTGCAGGCTACTTCAGCTGACTGTTCAGCAGTTCAGCGGTTCAAATCTCACCGGCTCAAGGTTGACTCAGCCTTCCATCCTTCCGAGGTGGGTAAAATGAGGACCCAGATTGTTGGGGGCAATATGCTGACTCTGTGAACCGCTTAGAGAGTGCTGTAAAGCACTGTAAAGCGGTATATAAGTCTAAGTGCTATTGCTATTGCTATTGCTATTCAATTCCTGTTCATTCCTGCCCTTTCGGATTAAAATCCAGAGCAGTATGGAAAATTTAAATTATTAAACTAGGTCTTGAGAAGATCCAGCTTCAAATTCATTCTCAGCCACAGAAATTTATTTTGAAAACTAATCATACCCTCACAGACCAACTTACCTCACATAATTGTTGTGGGTTAAAACTGAAGGAGACAGAACTGTAGGCTACCTTGTTTCCTGGAATAAAAAAAGAGATATAAATCTAAATGAACATTTTTTTTATAAAATCCCTGTTTCTATTATCTATAATCCCTGTTAAAAATGCAGGCACACTTCTCTTCCCCCCCCCCACATTGGACACCCACCAATGAATGTCCTAAATCAGCACTGATTTTCATTTAATCTTTCATGCTGATGTTAAACAGAAGAGAAATTCTTCACCATAAATACTTTAAACTAATGCCTTTCCTCATCTCCTCCAAGCTTCCAGCAAGACCATTTTCTTAATTTGGCTTTGACAGCCCTTGTAAAAGAAATGGATTATCTTTTTGCCTGTCACTTTGGTGCGGTCATTTGTTAAACAGTTATAAGTCTCCTTGCATTATTTCTCTGCAGGACATTTCCCATAAGAACTGTCAGAGTTAATTTAAAAGGTTTCCTGGTCCAGAGGATAAAGGGCAGCTGCCTTTAGCTTCAAGTCAATAAAAGGAAGACAAATATTGCAACCTGTTACTCCGTTACGGAATTTAAGGAATAGTTACAACCAGATTTGACTGTCATCCAGGCATCAACATAATCTGAAGGTTAGAGGTTTGCAAATGTATATCCAGGAATCTATAAGAACGATTGCCCAAATAAGTGTGAAGGTATTTTCCTTGTTTAAAACCCCATGCATTTAAACTTCTGCAGATTGCCACTCCTTTATGCCACTAAACTCTATAAGCACCTGTGCATTTAGAATTAGGGAAAAATTCCCCTTCCAAATAGGCTTCAGCCCAGTGGTGAAATCCAATTTTTTTTACTACCGGTTCTGTGGGCGTGGCTTGGTGGGCGTGGCTTGGTGGATGTGGCAGGGGAAGGATACTGCAAAATCTCCATTCCCTCCCCACTCTGGGGCCAGCCAGAGGTAGTATTTGCCGGTTCTCTGAACTACTCAAAATTTCCGCTACCGGTTCTCCGAACTACTCAAAATTTCCGCTACCGGTTCTCCGAACTACTCAAAATTTCCGCTACCGGTTCTACAGAACCTGTCAGAACCTGCTGGATTTCACCCCTGCTTCAGCCACTAGATTCTAGTGATAAACTGGATTATTCCACATTGAGAGAGAGCAGTGCACTTCAAAGTAGGTTTAGTAGGGGCAGAGATAAGTCTTATCATGAACATTTTACCACTTGCACTTAACTATTATAAAGGCTTGCCCTGGTGAAATTTTTTTTTCTTCTGAATTCCAATAACTTTGCCTTCATCTCTCCCCCAATCCATAAATGAAATAAAGTTCAGTCATCCTTCGCTGCATTAGCATTAGGGTTTTCCTCCTTAAGCCAGCAAGATCCAACAATAGCCAGAAGATATTTAAAGTAAGTTAGAGTTTGCTGCCCATCAAGTCAAGGTGAACGTCCAAGGTGAGTGTCCAAGATGATCGCCCATCGGAACATTGTTTTTGAACAATTTTAGCCTCATAAGTTCACATTGCTCAGCCTTCTGGACCACCTTCTGCTCTCTATCAAAATAGTGCATGGAACATTGTATATTAGCTGGGACAGGGGATCTTCCTGGGTTAGGTCAGGGGAGAAATAGCAAAACAAGGTAATGGTGTTGTCAGGGTTCCAAATAGCATCTAAAATTAAATCAGAGTCCGAGGCAAAGCATTCCTCTAATTTCCAATTTATTAATAGAGCCATGTTGATACGGCTGTGGGAAACCCGAATCTGACGCCCCAGGGGTTTCTCCACCCAGTTGAAAGTTCAAGCCTTTGTCCCCACACCCCCAAGTCCATCACATGAACCAATCTTCATCTGGCACTTGGCAGCAACTCCCATCTCCTTCCGTGCAGGTGCAGGACAAAGGATGACCTTGACAATCTAAAAGGAATTTGTTATGGCTACGTGCAGACATCCCTCATGCAACGGCCCCTCCCAAATTCCCATAGCAAAGCTTACATTCTAAAGCATAAAGTGTGGCAGGCCAAAGTCTCTAATAAAATATGGCTTCGGCCTGACAGGTGAAATAGCGTTATGCTGTAGGCTGAAATGATATAAAATTGAAATTATAGGAGCACCCTCCATCATCGCCTCTAGAAAAGAACATGATAGCAAACTGCCTGCAAGGAAACAGAAGAGGACTCTTAACAAAAAAAAATGGGACTCGGCTTCACCCCTGGTGAATTAAGCAATGCTGTTGTCCCAATGCCTAGTAGTTCTAGGGGTCTGCAGGGGGAACAACAGGCTTCAACTGAACCATGACAAGACTGAGTGGCTTAGAGTCTTAGGGCCTTCCAAAACTGGGACCTTACCATCTTTGGTACTGGATGATCAAAGAGGCCCACTGCACAATCTGCAGGTCCTTCTGCACTCACAACTCCTGCTCAAGTAGCAGGTGGCAATCATGACCAGGAGGGTCTTTGTGCAACCTCATGTGGTGCACCAGTTCTACCTGTTCCTGGATTGTAATGATCTGTTTACAGGTACACATACCCTGGTCACTTTCCAAAAGGACCACTGTAAGTAACATATTCTTTGAAGGGCTACCCTAGAAGAGTATCTGGAAGATTCAGCTAGTGTAGAATGCAGCAATACAGGCAGTTATGTGTGCCCTTAGAAGGACACATGTTACAATTCTGCTCATGAACTGCGTTGGTTAACAGACTGCTATCAGATTCGATTCAAGGTGCTGTTTTTGACCTTTAAAGCCCTACATGCATGTGGGAAGGGTGTCTGAGGGACTACTAATTTCATCTACCCATCCCATCAAATACAGCAGGAGAGAAATGTTGCAGGTCCCATTTGCTAAGAAGCTCCATCTAAAGCACGGGTGTCACCACATCACATTGCCGTCACATGATGTTTCATGACATTTTCCCCCTTCGTGGAGCTGGGGTGGGCATGAATTTGGCCCTCGGGCCACCAGTTTGACACCCCTGATCTAAAGGGACTTGGAGACAAGCTTTTCTGCTATTGTATTCACTCTCTGGAACATCATTCCCCCTCCCACATGAGGTGAACTTTGCCCCAACCCTTGAGACCTTCTGGAAGGGCTTCAAATCATATTGAAGAGGCAAAAAGGAACAGAAAGAGAATATAGGGGAAAACTATTCAATCCAAATACAAAGCTTGAAATTCAACTTCTCAAAACTTCAAAAAGTTGCAAAAAGGAAACAATAGTACATATAACAACTATCAATTTCTTCACACTTCCTACAGTTCAGATTTCATATAGTGTAGCTTTTAAAATGGAAACAACCATTCAAGTCAATTTTTTTAATGTAATTATAACAATCCATACATTTTGCACTGCATTATTCTGAACTCCATCCACCCCCTTGAAGCTCACAAATACACAACTCTGTGTGAGTGTGTAGTGTACATGAATACACATAAATACCACCTTATGCATGATTTAAGAATCATAAATACTTTAAAATGCACTGTGTAATATCATTCAAAAAATTAAAGTCGGAATCTACTTCAATCACATTTTTCATGATTAAATAATTTGACAAGGCAAGAAGCTAATAGAAATAAAGCTCTTAACAATTTATGGAGCAGCTTTTCCCCTTTTCCTCTCCATTGTGCAAAAAAAAAAAAAGTGTCATAAAAGCTTTATATAGTTTCATATACTGACATTCAAGAGTTGTTTGGTTCGCTGGAGATTTGACTGCATGTACTGCAGAAATGCATCTGCTTCTCTTGCCCCAGATCCATCCTTAATCTTTTGAATTTCTCCAGATTTTTGTAGCCACATTCCTTAATCAGTTTAATTGTATTGAGTCTTGGTGGCACAGTGGTTAGAGTGCAGTACTACAGGCTACTTCTGCTGACTGCCAGCTGCCTGCAATTTGGCAGTTCAAATCTCACCACCTCAAGGTTGACTCAGCCTTCCATCCTTCCAAAGTCGGTAAAATGAAGACCCAGATTGTTGGGGGCAATATGCTGACTCCATAAACCGTTTAGAGAGGGCTGTAAAGCACTGTGAAGTGGTATATAAGTCTAAGTGTTATTGCTATTGCTATTGATCACACTCCAATTCTAAACTCGATGCAACCTTTAATTGGCTTGCTTTACAGCCATCACATTGCTCAAGTCTAACAATCAATAGTGTTTCTTGGTCACACTCAATTCCCCTTCGAGCTTCCTGTCATCCCTAGGTATGCATTTATAACTGATAGAACACCTGTGACACTCAAGGTCTCTCTAGCTTTCCACATCACTGTTCATTCTCTCCACTTCCTTTGCCTGTTGGAATTATTCAATTTGTGGTTATGCTTTAGAGAGGACATTGGATGTCCCCAAATACTGTACAAGCTGGAAAAATAAGGAGAGGGGTAAAGTAACTTGTCTAAAATTTGGTAGAACTGTCATTGCTACCTCTTTCTCTGAATATCCCAATGGATGCTTATAACTCTTCTATCTCAGTATCTTCAACTGGTGTCATAATTCACAGCTTTAAGCAATTTAGACTATCCTGTCCCCAGCCTGATGTTCTCCAGATACATTGAAAATTTAATTCCCAAATAAATACAATTTCACTCTATTGACTACTCTGTTGACTCACTTTATTGAGAAAGAAGTAAGTGGGATTCCAAGGCCCCCAATACATTCTTCATCTTACTTCTCAGCCCATCTTCTATGACTCAGCTCCCATCCACTCTTTGGTCACACAGGCTAATGCTTCCAATTCCAGCTTCAGAATTCTGCTTTTATAATTGACTAGAGAACTTAAGAGCAATTTCCTTCCCAATGCATTTCTTTGTAGGCAATTTCTCCCAACCTGTTTTAGCAGGGAAAGGTAAGGGGAAATATAGAAGGACAGTATAAAATCTAGAGGCATAATGACTGAAATTAATGAAGAACCAGTGAGTCCCAGGCTAGAGAGAACTGTTATGTCAACATATATCAGAAGTTATTTCCCAAGGCCATCAAGAGAATAACCAATTATTTGTTAATCTAGAAAAATGGGAGTGAAAGGCCTACAACATAAATATGTATGATCTCTGACTTTCATGTAATGAAATGAGCAGGGAACTGTTGTGTAAAATGTTTAATTGGGGTCTTTGAATCTTCTACTAAGTCTAGCCAAAAG